>VONZ01001605.1:0-119530 GCA_012976165.1 Labeo catla | reverse complement strand
TTATCCTCTATTTTAGGTAGAGAAGATTAGCATTACGTGCTAATATCTGTTATCCTTTGTTTCGGCAGAGAAGAATTGTTGATCCTCTCTTCAGAGAGAGAAGTTTAGCGTAAAGTGATAATATCTGTTACCCTCTGTTTAGGCAGAGAAGACTAGTGTAAAGTGCTAGTAGTTTGTGTTGTCTTCTGTTAATTCAGGAAAGGTTAACTATAGTTGATCTGTGTTAACAAGCGTACCCTCTGTTGATCAGAGAAGTTTTAGTGTTGTGATTGTGTGGTAACAAAGCAACTCACAAAATGGTTAGAAAGAACGCTAGGCTGATCCCCACAACTGAAAAAGGTGGTCTCGCAACTCCTTTGTGGTCAGATAGCGAATTCAAATCACTGTTAGGAGTGCAAATGAACATAATAGTAACTGAAAAAGTTAGACAAGAATTGACTAAGAAATATGAGATCCATCCAGACAAGACTTGGTCTGTAGATGAGTGTAAAAAAGTACTTGGAGCATGTATTCGTAAGAACAATGTGAAAGACATTATCTGCTGCCACAGAGAATTTGGTTTAGCGCTAGCTACACAACAGTCTCAGCGTAACTCAGAGCTAGAGGAACAGAACAAAGAGCTCCGGGCTAGAATATCCGCTTTGACTAAGAAATTGAACCGCAACAAAGCTTTAGAAAAAACTGATATGGAAGTTAGTCAGCCTGATAACATTTATCCTGACTTACAAGCTTTCTTTGAAAAAGATGTAGCCATCCAATCATTAACTGATGTGCCTGTAGATTCGGTGAAGGTATGTGGTGCTAGGAGAAGATCTCAGGGAATTGAGGGAATTGAAAGTGTTCCTCCCAACTCTGCTGTTGTCCAGGTTCAAGCAATTGCAAAAATGCTGGAACCTAAAGATATAGAGAGATTGTCCCAGGACTTACCCTCAGCACGCACAAATTTTTGTGAATTTAGAAGAGCACTGATTAGCAAAATGCGTCTCTACGACATGTCGTTAGTAGAAGTCACACAGCTGATGTCACAAATTCTAACTGAATCTGAATTCAACAGTTTTGAGTCTGCTGTTACTTCTGAACTACGACATGCCAGTAAAGCGGATTTGAGAGAAGGTGTTTTGAAAATTATAAAGAATATTATGGGACCCAAAATAGACTGGTCCAGAATCACTAACTGTGTACAAAAGAAAGAGGAAACTGTAAGTGAATACACTGAGAAGTTTTGCCAGTCAGCCGTAACTTACAGTGGAATAGTTGATGATCCTGAAAGTGTGCTAGATGACAAGTGACCCCTAGTCCGCATCTGGTCAGATGGCCTTGTAGCTGAGTACAGAAAAGCCTTGCCATTCCTAGATCTAACTTGGTCTAACAAAACTCTCAGAAGTAACTTAGACACGTTAGCCACTTGGGAAAGAGATTCTGATGTTAAGGCAAAAGTGAGAGTAGCAGCAGCTACGTTTAGCACAACAAATCGAGACAAGAGATGGTCTAAAAAAGAAGGGAAATGCAATTATTGTGGAAAACTAGGACATTGGGAGAAAGAGTGTAGGAAGAAGTTGCAAGATAATAAAATAAATGCTATGCATAATTCTGCTCCTTCTCAGCCCGCCTACAACCCTGAAGTAGTTCCACCAATGACCAGTGAAACGTTAGGACAGCTTGCTCAGGCTCTTCTAAGAGCACAAAAAGAGCAGGAAAAAAACTAATTGTTGGGGCTGTGAGTAGCTACCTTTCCCCTGTAATACATCACAATGACAAAAGAATTTTTCTGAAAGGTAGCATACAAGAGAAAGAGATTGACTTTTTGCTTGATACAGGTGCAGAAATCACAGTAGTTCCTACAAAATTGGCTAAAGATTTAAACATTCCGTACAAGAAAATTAAACTTTGTTTAACTGGTGTAGTAGGTGAAGATTCTGTTTTGTATGAAACTCCACCCATAGAGGTACAATTAGGCCCGAAAACTCTGACTACAAAATTGTTATGTGCTCCATTAAATACAGGTGCAATTCTAGGCATGGATCTACTGAGACAAGTACATTTAACTTTAGACATGTCCTCAGAATCTGCTAGCATAAAAATTGCTTCAGCACAAGTTTCTACCAGTAATGCACTCACTCCTGAGTATGCTTTCTTACAGAATCATCCAATTTGGGCTAAAGACAAAGATGATTGCGGGTTTCTCACAGGTGTAGAACCAGCCAAATTAACAGGAACCGCCCCTCCTGTTACCAAACAATACCCAATCAGTAAGGAAGCTATACAGGGAGTCAAGCCTATTGTAGAAAAATTGCTGAAGCAAGGAGTGCTCGTTAAAACCAATAGTCCCTGTAATTCACCTATATGGCCCATCAAAAAAGCCAATGGGTCATGGAGACTCACAATAGACTACAGAGTAGCCAATAAGCATACTGAAAAAATCACCCCACTAGTAGCCGATCCATCTACAATTTGTAATGGCTTACCATTAGATTGTAAGGTTTTTTCAGTAATTGATATGTCTAATGGATTCTTTTCTGTCCCCTTGCACGCTGACAGCCAGCCATGGTTAGCTTTCACAGTTGACTATGAACAATATCAGTGGACACGTTTGCCCCAGGGATTTCAAAATTCCCCAACCATATACCATCAGGCTCTCAGACGTGATTTGGGTGACCCAGAATGTCCAGTCAAACAGTCCACTATGATTCAATATATCGATGATATTTTATTTGCCTCAACAGATCATGAGGTACATCAAACTGAATTGACAGCATTGTTGGACTATTTGCAGGAAAAAGGACATAAATGTAGCTTTCACAAAGCTCAAATTGCTAAAAATCAAGTTACATTTCTGGGTCAAACAATTGGTACAGGAAATAGATCCATTACACAGGATCGAGCCGCTTCAGTCAAAGCAATACCTCCGCCTACTAACATTAAAACACTAAGATCATTTTTAGGAACAGCAGGTTACTGTAGACCTTGGATTGAAGACTATGCCTCGATTGCTCAGCCACTCTATGACTTGTTGAAAGGTCAGGTTAGAGATTCCGATACAGTTTGTATGGAAGAAATTCACCTCAAAGCTTTTAATGATTTGAAGAGAGCATTATGTCAAGCGCCAGCATTAGGAATTGCCCAATCTGATAGGCCCTTTGTGCTTTATGTTCATGAACACTTAGGCTTTATGACTGCATGTCTAATGCAAGATCATGGGGGCAATTTACGCCCAATTCATTACTATTCTGGCAAACTTGACATAGTCGCTCAAGGTATGAGCCCATGTCTCAGAGCAGTACAGGCAGTTCATCTAGCTCTTCAGGCATCATCAGGAATGGTGTTAGGACAGACTGTAAATGTAAGATGCCCTCATGCAGTGTCTGCACTAATGAATCAAGCAAAAGTCACCTCTGTCACCTCCTCTCGTTGGGGAAATTGGTTAACAACCCTCACAGCCCCGAACATTGTTTTACAGCGTGCACCAGTCACAAACCCATCCTCATGTATGATGTCTGCAATGACTGAAGTTGTCTTAGAGGATGAAGGGGAAATGGCTCATGATTGTGTTACGCTTACATACACACCTACAAGTGAAATAACAGAAACTCCCATAGATAATGCAGAATTGGAGTTGTATGTTGATGGTTCAGCTCAAGTTATTGAAGGTAACAGAAGAGCAGGTTATGCAGTAACTTCTACCACTGAAGTGGTAGCTTCAGGTCGTCTTCCAGATCATTTTTCAGCTCAAGCTGCAGAACTAGTAGCCTTAACTAGAGCATGCACGCTAGCGTCAGGATCAACTGCAAATATCTACACTGATTCCAGGTATGCTTTTGGGGTAATTCATGATTTTGGTATCATTTGGCAAAGTAGACAGTTTTTAACTTCTGCTGGATCACCCATTAAGCATGCTGGATTAGTGAAAGATCTAATGTTTGCCATGAAACTTCCAAAGAAATTAGCTGTGATCAAAGTGAAAGCACATCTCACAACTAATACTACGGAAGCTAAAGGTAATGCTCTTGCTGATGTAGCTGCTAAACAGGCTTGTTCATATGCAAATGTACAGGTGTGTTCAGGTAGTACAGCACAGAAGACAATTCTGCCTCCTGAATCAATCATTGATCTGTACAAAGACGTTCCTTTATATGAAGCATGGACATGGTTAGACAAAGGAGCCACAGTGGATTCATCTGGTTGCTGGACCAAAGGAGGAAAATATGTTGCTCCCGAATCACTGCTGCCATATTTGGCTCAACAAATACACAATTTGGGTCACAGTGGTCCAGCAACAATGAATCACAGGTTCTCAAATCAATGGTGGAATCCAAAATTCAGAAATGTAGCCACTGAAACAGTCAAGAGATGCGTTACATGTCAAAAAAATAATGATGTGCCAGCAGCAACTACAGCAGCAACACATACCCCAGCTCCACCAGGACCGTTTCGTCACCTACAAGTTGATTACATATCATTGCCTCCTTGTAAGGGAAAAACTGACGTTTTGATAGTAATAGACAAGTTCTCAAGATGGATAGAAGCTTATCCAACAGGGCGTGCCACAGCTGCACATACTGCTAAATGTCTTGTCACTGATTTCATTCCCAGATGGGGATTACCAGATAGCATTGACTCAGATCAAGGAACCCACTTCACAGGACAGGTAGTCAAGGAAGTGTCTAAAATGTTGAAAATTAAGTGGAATCTCCATTGTCCTTATAGGCCACAAGCATCGGCGCAAGTCGAACGTGCAAACAGATCAATCAAAACCAGGCTAAGCAAAATGCATCAGGAAGGAGTAGTATGGGTCGAAGCGCTGCCAGCGGTACTGTGTAGTCTGAGAGCATCACCTAACAGATCAGTAGGTCTAAGCCCTCATGAGATTATTACAGGACGCCCAATGCAGATGCCAGGTGTGATTGATCTTAGAAATGCTGATGTGCACATTGCCTCAGATGCCCTGATCACTTATTGTGAAAACCTTACAAAGGCAGTACAGAGTTCCAGAGAAAGAGTTGAGTCATGTTGGCAGAATCCACCAGAAGGTGGACACACAATCATTCCAGGTCAGTGGGTTATGATAAAGTCATTCAAAAACAAACCATTAGAGCCTAAGTGGCACGGACCACATCAAGTGATGTTGATTACAGCAGCTGCAGTTTTGTGTCAGGGAAGGAAAACCTGGACTCATGTGTCACACTGTAAAGTTGTTCCCCCACCTACAGGGATAGGATAGGACACACAGAGCAGTGAGGAGCCCAGGGAAGAACCGAATGCAACAGGCTTCGGGGGCCAACCCTGAGGTGAAGACTTCCTCATAGGCCTTCCCCATCCACTAGTCCATCCTTACCTCACTGTTCTTTAGGTGTCACAGGAATTAAGAACTAGGGAAAGAAGGAACAACAAGACTAGACTCAGATTGAACAGAGGCTACAACTCTATTGTTTGCAGCCTTTTACAACAAATACTGCTCTGTCGTCTTTTGTTTTCTTTCTTACTCTGTGCAGATACCCCTTGATGGCTGTCCCGAGACCCATACACATCGACCCCCTCACCTGTGTATGAAGCTACAAACTTTAAAGGACAACTAGACCCACTGCCGAGCCAACTGTCACGGAAGACAGAACTTAAAAAAAAAAAAACACAACACAACGCAGAGAATTAAATTAAAGAACTTCAGTCATCCATCAACATGATCAAGATTGCCGTTCTAGTAATCATCGTGAACATCGCACAAGCTATAGACTCCAGAAACAACATATTCTTAGAACTGATGAATATGTCAAGAAATGCCTTGTTTGCTGGAAAGAACGTTTGCATGAACAAAGTCCAACGAGACATTCTTGATCTTTCAGAAAAACTACACCAAATGACTGAAGATAATTCTTCATGGTTCGGAGAACTGTTAGGTAAACCCTGGCTGTGGATCAAGGAAATAGCAATTCTGCTGCTATTCTTCCTACTGGTATACTATCTATGCGTCCACAGTATCAAGTGTTTCATTCAACAAATGACTCATGACCATCATGAGGAAACAACAGTTCCAACCAGAAAAGACTATTACCCGTAAGAACTTCACGGACCCTAGAAGCATGTTTGTTTCTGTGTCAGCATGCTTTTCATCACTACAAACAATCAACACAGAACTTTTTAAGTGTCTAAATTTGTATTTTATGAGAGTTTTTTTTAGAACTCTCAAAGGAGGAATTGTTGGATTACAAATTTCTAAAAGGTTATGTATATTGTGATTTAGCAGACAGCCCAAGCCCTGAGACGATAACCTTTTGTCTTTATACATTTCCTGAGCATCTGGCAGGTTTCCCAAGTTAAGTGTGAAGTCTAAGCTCAAGGTACAACCGTGCCTTTTGTTTAGCACCTTTGCATTTGAATGACACTTGTATGCTAAATAGATCAAGGCTGGGAAAAATCTTTTACTGGGCTGATTTCCTGTATCACATTTGCATGCTTTGTTTAGATTGATTCCACCTCTATGTACTCCGCCTCCTTCAAACCTATATACTTTGCTGTGCTGAGATATTGTCAGACTTTTGAGGACTGCAGAGCTACGCAGCGCATTCTCAATAAAGAATTCTGCTGAAGATACCCAAGAGTCTCCTGGTCTTCGCTTCTGAGTTTCCAACAATGTGTTCTGTCACACCCCTGTGGACTGTTTTGTTGGTTTTTCCCTCTTGTGTCCTTATTTGGTCTTTCTTGTTCCATTGCTTGTTAAGTCATCATTGGTTTATCACTCCCACCTGTCTTTGTCTAATTAGCTCTCCTATATAAGTTTGGTTCAGTTCCTTGTTTTTTGGTCCGTTCTTATGTTGTCGCTAATGTCATAATGGTAGTTTACGTCGTGTTTGCATGTGTTTTCCCTGCTGTTCCAGTTTGTTCCTGTTCCCGGTTTGGATTATTCTATTAAAGCAGGTTTTCATCATTTCCTCGTTCCTGCGACTCCTTTCCACACACGACTCGTGACAGAAGAACGGACCTTAAACCAAAAATGTTCTGGGCTGAGGATTTCCTCCTGAACATCCAGCAGGCGGACAGGCCTTTGGAGCAGTATGTGGAGGAATTTCTGAGCGTGTTACATCTGGTGAGTTGGAGCGACTCGATAATTAACGCGTGTTTTCAGATGGGGCTAAAAGACGACCAGTTGTTTTGGTCCGTGACTCCTGATGATTGCCGCAGACCCGTAGCAGAATTTATTAACCATGTCCTTGCTCTCAGTAACTCCAACTTCTATGTCGATGTGGAGGATTCTAATCTTCCCCCCATCCGAAAACACGCGGATGCTCCAGCTCACCACCAGCCAGCGTCCTCCACCTGCTGCTCCAAGAGGCTTACTCCCTCCATTCCTCCCTCGCTTTCCCCAGTCCTCCCGAGCTCCTCCCTCATTCTCAGCCCAGAACCTGCGGCCCGCTCACGGACTCCGGCCGCGGCCCCATGCTCAAGTCGACCTGCCACCGCCCCTCGCTCAAATTGGCCGGACGCCGCCCCGTGCTCAAGTCAGCCTGCCTCCGCTCCGCGCTCTTGGCCTCGGGCCTCTAATATGGAAAGCTACAGATGCCATAAGGACATTATGGACCTGACGATCCCCATGGGTGGTGATTTCTCTGTGATCTCTCCTTTGTCTCCGCTGGTCCCGTCCAGCCCTCCCACGTCTCCGCTGATCCTGTCTAGTCCTCCAGAGCCAGAGCGCCCCTTCCAGAGCCCGCGCCGCCTGAGCTCCCTCCAGAGCCCGCGCCGCCTGAGCGCCCTCCAGAGCCCGCGCCCCCAGAGCGCCCTCCTGAGCCAGCGCCTCCAGAGCGCCCTCCTGAGCCAGTGCCTCCTAAGCCTGGTCCCCGAGCTCCCCGATCCGCCATAGCCGCCCAGACTGTGTACTCGGCCATGGCTCCCCGAGCTCCCTGACCCGCCATGGCATCCCGGACTGTATGCTCCGCTGTGACTCCCCAAGCTCCCTGACCCACCATGGCTTCCCGGACTGTATGCTTCGCCGTGGCTCCCCGAGCTCCCTGATCCCGCTGGCCACCTGGACTGTATGCTCAGCCATGGCTCCCCAAGCTCCCTGACCCGCCATGGCATCCCGGACTGTATGCTCCGCTGTGGCTCCCCAAGCTCCCTGACCTGACATGGCTCCCAGAACTCCCCAATCCGCCCTGGAGGCGTTCCTCCTCTCCCTCCTGTGTCTGCCCTGTATGAGCCTCAGTAATGTCACACCCCTGTCGACTGCTTTGTTGGTTTTTCCCTCTTGTGTCCTTATTTGGTCTTTCCTGTTCCGTTGCTTGTTAAGTCGTCATTGGTTTGCATAATACACCACATAACGCAATCCGATCAAATGCGTTGGACAAGCTCAAAACGTTTTACACCCATACTTAGCATTGTCCACTTGTGATCGGATTGACGTAAACACGTGTTAATACCAGGCATAAACAGGGCCGTTATGCAGCTCATTATGTGGGCTTTTGTCTTCAAAAGAATGAAGTTAGACACATCACCTTTATCATTGAATTCAAGAAACTTCTTCATGTGAGAGAAAATATATGTATGAAATCGCTCCTGCAATAGGGCGACCAGACGTGCCACTTCCCGGGGACACGTTCAGCACAGGATTTCTAAATTGCCTAAAATAACCAGGCGTTGGCTGTTTGGGCTGCACCGATCAAACATTGTATGAAATCATTAGTTTTAGCTACTGTCAATAAACACAGTACATATATAGTACTCGTCATGCTAGACAACTTTCTAATTTGCAGTCATTTTTGGTCAATATTTTGGTTTGAATGTGATTTTTTTTTTTTTAATCACACTTTTAATCACAATTTTTGTGCACTCCTCCAAGGGCAATCATGAAACTCACACCAAACTTGTCTACATGATACCAAAACATTGAGGAGCTGAACGGATTTTGGATATATTGAACAGTGTTGCCATGGTGATTTATTAAAGTAATGGTAAAAAAGTAAACATTAATTTCTTATATCTTTAAAGTGCATTATCCAAACTCTTCAAAACTTTTTTACATATGGAGAACAAACAATTTTGAGGAAACATGCTTAATTTACGATACTCTGGGGGCTCACAGCACATTATAAATGATCAGACATTTCAGCTGACAAATGAAGGCTGTAAAACTAAGGTTGTCCACAAGATGTACAAATAATAACAAATAAATGCATAAAAGTTAATGAAGTCAAATGATAAAACATAATTGTGAGATAAAATGTTGCTGTTGCCTTTTTTTTTTATTTTCATTCGTTTTATTTTCATTTTTTATTTCAGTGTTAGCAATGGCCTCCATAGTAAGCAGAAAGTTAAAGACTCTGTTCAAATGAAAAATGGATGCATTTTGAAAATATTTAATTTCAATTTCAAACATTTCAGAAAAATGTGGGAAAACGTTTAGCAAAACTAGTTTAATCCTGTCATTTCATGTCCTGTCCTATGAAGGCCTTATATGAAATACAATTAATCATTTGTTAATCATTGATCAGTTGTTAAATACCTCACTCATAACACAAACAACATAACACAACACTTATTTGTCACAACCTACTGGTGTAAACATGTAAGATGAAATTGTCACTTAGGCCTGGTTTCACAGACAGGGCTAAGCCAGGATTAGGCCATCCCTTGAGAAAAAGAAGTGCACTTAAGTATACTTTTATAAAGTACACTTATTGCGGAATTAATATACTTTAAAAGAACACACATAAGTGCTAATTAAATGTAATGTTTTCACTGCTTAAGTGCATTGTATTTGTAATTAATTTAAAATGTATCACATTTTAAAGTTATATTAAATGCACTAAGTGGAACTTTTCAGTGATTTTTTTAAACCACTCAAGTGGGACTTCTTAGTATCTTTAAATGTACTTTCATAATCGCTTCTAGTGTCTTTAAAAAATGGTTAAAGTATACTACTAATGTGCAATTAATGTTAATTAAATATACTTTAATGTCAGTTAACAATGCACTTTAGGGTGAATTAAATGTGATGTTTTCGACCACCTAAATGCATAATATTTGTAACTGATTTCACATATATTACAGTTTAAAATTACATTAAATGCAATTAGTTTTGAGTGATATTTTTGAACCACTTAATTGAGACTTTAGTATATTTTATATGTACTTTGAAATATATTTTAGTTCACATTAATTGCTTATTTAGAAGCACATATTTACCATATTTCAGTGTCATTTCAATGTACTTCAATGTCATATATCTCTTACAATTAAGTTGAAATGTAGTATATTTAAAATTGTATTAAAATATCTCTTAATTACATAGTTACACTCACCACAAACACAAGATGGAAAACATTTACTGACAAAACAATCTCTAAAACAAATACACATGCTTTTTGCTGATGCACAAGAGAAAAACATCACTATGGGCACTAAGTGATGACGTAATGCGTCCGTTGAACGCACCAGCCAACGCTGTTTCCAGGTCCAAACCTCAACTCATCTGACTTGAGAATCCTATCTTAGCAGCTGTTTATGAGCACAGTTTATTCATATTAAACCTTTAAGCTAAACGTTTTAAAATGTACGGTGTACACTACAGCCTCTGTGCTCACAGCGTCCCAAACACAAATCATTTTTATATTTATTTATTAGGGGCCAAGCACTGAAAGTGCAATGGCATCTATTGTATCCGTTAGTGGTCTTTTTCTTCCGCTCTTGAGTCTATGGCTGTCCGCTCACCACCAGATGTCACTCTCGCCCTATCTCACACGGACTGTTGCACTACACCCCGGACATTCCCCATCAGCCATTGTACTTCACCCGCGACCAATCAGCGGCGCTATAAAAGCCCCGGTCTTTCCCCTTGCAAACCACGGAGTATTGTGAGTTGTTGTTGATTTCCAGTGTTAGTTTCCCTAGTTTCCGAGTCCAGTCAAGTTGCAGCTGCGTTTCCTGAGTCAAGTCAAGTTTCCAAGTCAAGTCAAGTTGCAGCGGTGTTTCCTGCGTCAAGTCAAAGTTTCCAAGTCAAGTCAAGTTGCAGCTGTGTTTCCTGAGTCAAGTCATGTTCCGCCTGGCGGCCCAGAGCCTCGCTGTGTCTCGTCTGATTTCCCAAGATTACGGCCTATCATGATGGCCCACGTGCTGGATTCATCCCTCATGGCTGTATGGGCAGCTAAAGTGGCGCTCCATGTCGCGGCGGCTACCCCTGAGTCAAGTCAAGACGCAGAGTCAAGCCAAGTCACAGTTGTTCCCCACGAGTCAGGTCACGCTGCAGCTGTTGTTCCTGAGTCAAGCCATGTTATCCCTGAGTCAAGTCACGTAACAGCTGTTGTTCCTGAGCCAAGCCATGTTGTTCACGAGTCAAGTCCCGGTACAGCGGATCTCCATGAGCCAAGCCGGGTTATAGCAGTTCCTCATGAGCCAAGTCAAGCTGCTGCTGTTATTCCAGAGCCAAGTCAAGCTTCAGCCGCTGCCCCAGAGTCAAGTCAGGCTACAGCTGTAGCTTCCAAGTCAAGTCAGGCTACAGCTGTAGCTTCCAAGTCCAGTCAGGCTACAGCTGTAGCTTCCAAGTCCAGTCAGGCTTCCAAGTCCAGCAACGTCAAGGCGGTCGTTCCTGCGGCAAGCAACGTCAGGGCGGTGGTTCCTGCGTCAAGCAACGTCAAGGCCGTGGTTCCTGAGTCAAGCAAAGTCACAGTCGTGGTCCCTGAATCAAGTAAAGTCATTGATCTTCACAGGCCAGTTCAAATCACCACTGGTCTTCACGTGTCAAATCAAGTCACTGCTGATCTCCATGAGCCAAGTCAAGTCACCGTTGATCCCCATGAGTCAAATCAAGTCACCGTTGATCCCCGGTCAAATCGGGTCCTACTGATTCAGGCCAAGTCAAGTCAGCTGATCTCCAGAGTCAAGTCAGTTCACTACTGGTCTTCACAAGCCAAAGCCACCACAACCGATCTTCCGAATCAGAGTCAAAGTCACAGCCAGTCTCCGCGAACCAAATCAAACCACAGCTGTCCTCATGAGCCAAGTGTGATGTTATTGCTGCTGTTCCAGTCGGGTCACGTCGTCCCCGCCCAGAGTCAAATCCGCGTCGTCCTGACCACCAGAGCTCCCGTCTGATCTCAAGTCTGCTCCAGAGCTCCCCCCACTTGGAGAAGCCATGCCAATGCCTCCTGAGGTGTCAGCCTTGGCTGTAGATCCTCCCATGGAGGCGGCATCCCTCTACAACCTCTC
The DNA here is from genome assembly GCA_012976165.1 of Labeo catla. NCBI lineage: Eukaryota > Metazoa > Chordata > Actinopteri > Cypriniformes > Cyprinidae > Labeo > Labeo catla. The sequence continues at coordinate 107,341 of VONZ01001605.1, read as the reverse complement.
TGCTTCTCCCCTTATTCTGTCTGCCTTCTCTGTCTCTGCTGTTCCCAGGTCCCAGGCCATTCCTGCCCCAGAGGTCCCGTCTGGTCTCAGGTCTGCCCCAGAGGTCCCGTCTGGTCTCAGGTCTGCCCCAGAGGTCCCGTCTGGTCTCAGGTCTGCCCCAGAGGTCCCGTCTGGTCTCAGGTCTGCCCCAGAGGTCCCGTCTGGTCTAAAGTCTGCTCCAGAGGCCTTCCCCTTCAGAGAAGCTGCGCCAATGCCTCCAGAGGTGTCAGCGTCGGCTGTAGAACCTCCTATGGAGGCGGCGTTATCCTGTGGTCTCTCTGCTTCTCTCCCTGTTCTCTCTGCCTCCTCTGTCCCTGCTCTCCCCAGGTCCCAGTCCATGACGCGGCTTCCTGCTCAGCCCTGGAGGGCCCTGGCGCCTCCTGTTCCGCCCTGGAGGGCTCCTGCGCCTTCTGCTCCGCCCTGGAGGGCTCCTGCGCCTCCTGCTCCGCCTCCGGCTCCGCCCTGGAGGGCTCCTGCGCCTCCTGCTCTGCCTCCGGCCCCGCCCTGGAGGGTACCTGCTCTGTTGGTCCTGCCTCAATCACCAGGCCCTCTACATGGACCTGGCCCTCCAGCCCTCGCCCTGTCTCGCTCCCGCCCCACCGCTCCCCTGGACTGTTGCTCCCTTCGAGCGTCTGGAAGCCGCTCCTTGGGGGGGGGCTATGTCACGAATCTCGTCGGTGTCCCACGGTCCGCTCACCACCAGATGTCACTCTCGCCCTATCTCACACGGACTGTTGCACTACACCCCGGACTACATTCCCCATCAGCCATTGTACTTCACCCGCGACCAATCAGCAGCGCTATAAAAGCCCCAGTCTTTCCCCTTGCAAACCACGGAGTATTGTGAGTTGTTGTTGATTTCCAGTGTTAGTTTCCCTAGTTTCCGTGTTTTGCTCTCTTGCCTGGTCATCTCGCTTTCGACGTCACACCGCCTGCCTTTTGGACTATCGCTCGTTTAAGGACTATTCTCTCGTCTCGCCTCTGACACTCCTGTTGTCTTTGTTTGACCCTGTCTGTACGACCATGTATCTGTCTCGTCCCTATTATAAAAGCTCGCAGATGGATCCGCTCGCCTCTCGTCTCGTTCACTCCGTTACAATGGCAGCCCATAGAACCACTTGTTGGAAAGTTGTGAAATTTGGCATACTGATAGAGGACAGTCTCATCATTAACCATAACAAATTTGGAGTCTCTAACTCAAACTCTCTAGCGCCACCACTTGTCCAAAGTTTCAATCATTTTATGCTAATAACTTTTGAACCGCAAAGCATGAGTCATTGGCTCATGCTGAGTCAAATGAAGTCCAAAATTCAAAAATCGTAAGGTTTATTTTTTTTTCTATAAATTTTTATTCGTAAAACCTACTTTTTCGAACTCGTCCTAGACGGTTTGTCTGATTTTCACCAAAATTGGCTCAGATCATCTTCAGACCATGCTGGCAAAAACTTATGGAATTCAAGTTGATTAGTCGAGCCGTTCTCGAATAACGTGCAAATGAATTCTACGAAAAGCATGGTTGTGAAAAAAATGGTTGTGAGGCTATATCTCCACAACGGTTTGGCGTATTGAGACCAAACCTGGTGTGTGTCATAACAAGCATGACCTGAGGCTACCTGCAGTGTTTTGGCACAGTGCCACCTAGTGGTCAGGAGATACGGAAAATGGCTATTTTTGCTTATACCTTCTGAATGGTTTGGCCAAAAATCACAAAACTGGTCTCTTTAGATTCAGTACATTATGAGTCCAACTAAACCCAATTTTCCCATGTCAGCCATTTTGGGTGTCGGCCATATTGAATTTTGTCCAAAAATGCTTTATTTTACGAACACATTGACATATCGTTACGAAACTTGGTATGTGTCTTCGTCACCATGCCCTGACAGTACTCAAAAAGTTTGGATGTAGCGTCATCTTGTGGTCAAAAGTTATAACGAAATTTAGAAATCTGCTTATAACTTTTGTTTTAATTGGCCTACTCTAATGAAACTAGTCTTGACCCACGTAGGAGGCGACGTTCTCGCAACCTTGCGCAACGTTCCCTAAAAGTTGTCTAAAGGTGATGAATGTCCCGAACATTTACAGAACATTGGAGACGTTCCTAAAACGTCCTCTTTTGGTTACGAAAGTTCTGGTGCTCAATGTTCGTTATACGACTTTAGGGGGACGTTCCATTTTGGTTATTTTTTGGTCACATAAGAATGTTACAAAGAGGACATTTGGGACATTTACAGAACATTCTCACATGGTCCTCTTTTAGTCATATAATAACGTTCGCAATATGACTTTAGGAGGACGTTCTATATTGGTTATTCTGTGGTCATATAACAACGTTACAAAGAGGACATTTAGGACGTTAACAGAATGTTCTCACATGGTCCTCTTTTAGTCATATAATAACGTTCGCAATATGACTTTCGGAGGACGTTCTATATTTGGTCCTCTTTTAGTCATATAACGTTCTCAATATGACTTTAGGAGGGCGTTCTATATTTGGTCCTCTTTTAGTCACATAATAACGTTCACAATATGACTTTAGGAGGACGTTATTCTATGGTCACATAAGAACGTTATAAAGAGGATATTCGGGACGTTAACAGAACGTTCTCACGTGGTACTCTTTTAGTCATACAATAACGTTTGCAATATGACTTTAGGAGGACATTCTATTACCAACATCAGATATTATTCTTCACTGATTTTCAGTAGCATAAGTTCTGTGACTGTTTTTTTTTATCTTGAATCCATGGAAAGAAGCAGCAAACACTTAAATATCAGGTATGGTTTACTAGTTTGACTTGCTGAACAGGAATGACACAAGGTCTGTTCACATCTCTGTGGTTAGATCAGTGAGTACAATAATAATCTTTGACCATCATTATGTATGTTTTGATTATATTGTGTTGTAAATAAAATACAAACGACCAAAACCCCCCATTATCTTACTTTCCTCTCATTCTTTGTTACCTGCCTCATAGTGACAGTCACAGTGATGGGCCATCATATATTCATGGCCATTATCCCTCCCTCGCATATGGCTTTCTATCACAAAACATGTCTTAGAAAATTTACATCAATATATTGTTTTCTGTGAAAGAGTAAGCACGGTCATTTTCACATCATTTTGAAGTAAATATTCTAGCCTACAAGAGTGATTACTCAAAAGCCTTCCTCAGGACTATTCAGTATGAGTTTTATGGCCTTATTTCAGCTACATTTATTTTCCCAAAACTTACTAACCATGCATAATATTTTTTTTTCTAAAAAATGCAAACATGTACATCCATCTTGCTCACATATTATTGTAGCACTGTTTGTGCTGAATACAAAAAAATTATATGTTGGCCAGTAGTATGTTATAAGTAGTTGAAATAAGCACAAATGTCAGGGCATGTCTAAACATCTAAAGGGCCCCAAAATCACCTCAGACCCCAGAGGGTTAATATGAAAAAATAACATTTTGATCGGTTCTGTGTGATTTCTGCTGTCAACTCATTGCGAAGAATACAATTTTCAACAAGACTACAAACCCTTAAAATTAATAACATTTCTGCAATTATTTAACCATTTTTATGAAATATTTATTTTGTTTGCCGTGGGACATAAACGCCATTTTCTCCAACATGCAGTGACTGAAAAATAGAACCATAAACACACCAAAAACGCAACATAATAACATCAGTCAGGTTTATTTGTGCTGAGTAATCCAAGTCTTCTGAATTCATACAACTGCCAGTAACAAATCCAAATTCAACCCTTTATTCAGCGATCTTCATTCATCCTCAGCAACGACCGTATAAACATCAAAGCCCGCACTGATTCATTCATCCAAATTCAAAATTTACCACTTCAATTAACTACGGCAGTAAAATCGAACGCTCATTGGTCCTCACCTGCTTCGTCACAGAGTGAATCAGGAGGATAGTCTGGGTAATATTTTTAGCGATTAAAAACTTAAATTGTGCTCTGTACCTCACACCAAACTATTGTATTTCACCTGTGGTGGCAACTCAGCATCATTTGGACTACTTTTGGTAATGTTTTTGACATTTTTGCAGTTAATTATTGGGATAGCACTTGTCTGTCTGTCATGGTTTTATTTATAGACTAACGTTACTGTAAGAAATGGCTGTGATTAGGTTTAAAGGTAGAAGTGGGATTAGCGTACCAAAATATTTTTTGTAATCCTATGTTGTTTCTAAAATGTTTCTTGTTTCTTGCATATTTCAATCTAATACTTTTCATATGTTTTTATATTCGCTATTATATGGGTATGTGTTACATCCGCGCCAGGCTCCACCCTCACTACAACACAACGCTCACAATCACCCGAGTTCTGATCACCAGCACCTGACAGCTATCATCTCATCAATCAAGCACCACATAAAGCACACACCACTCTGCACTCACTGTCCAAGCTCGACTATTCGAAGTGGACTCGCTATTCTCAGCATATTACCTGTTTGAACTTACCTGTGATCTCCTTGTCGGTTCCTCGTTCTCCTCCAGATTCCCATCGATCGCCTTCCTCGTGTCATCCTGTGAGTTGTGGTGTGTGGTTGTGGTGTTCGTCATTGGCTTCGTCTCCATCTGATCATCTGTGTGTACAACGGATATAGGACTGGTTACAATCTCATTCTACGCTCTCAAACTCTCTCAAGATTGTCTACTTACCTCTTCTTCTCACCCTGTCTGTTGAACTCATTACAATAAACTGTTATTGCGTTTACTTACCATCTGTGTCCCGTCCGCTTCATAACAGTATGTTTGGGTTTAGGGATAGGTTAAGGGGTCTAAAAATCTAAATTGCTTATAAATAATGTGTGTGTGTGTGTGTGTGTGTGTATATATATATATATATATATATATTTATTTATTTAGAATTACATAGTAATGATATAAAAGATTCGTAAATAATTTATGCTTTTAACTGACCAGGCTAAGATAAAATACACAACGTTTGTGGATCAGAATGTTTGTTTCTTTTCTTTTCAGTTATTTTAAATAGTAAAACTATTTCACAGTATTACTGCTTTTTCTGTACTTTGAATCAAATAAATGCAGGTGCTTGGTGAGACTTCTTTAAAAAAATATTAATAATCTTACTGTTCTAAAACTTTTAACTGGTAGTGTAAGTTCATAGTTTTAACAAGATGTTTTCTTTTCACCATATAAAATATTTTTGTTGTTAGGATATACAAAAATATTTTATAGCAGGAAACTGTTCTATGCAACTATGTTAAACCCACGCATGAAGTATGGAAGTAATCAAAGTGTGTATATCGTATATGAAAAAAATATGTATTAAACTTTGAATTCAAAGTTGCCCACGGAAAAGTAAAAATAAATAAATAAATCTTAAGATAAACACGTGGGTTCTGTGTCAGTGGAAATATCAGTTCACATTTCCAAACATTAATTTTGCCATTAATTGTAATAATCCAGTGAGATTTTTGCTTGCACAATGAGACTGACAACAGCCAGTGCTCCACACAGAGATCTGATCTCATCATCATCCAGTCTGTCTGGAATGACATGAAGAAACAGAACAGACAGAGACGGACTAAATCCAGAAAAACTGTGGCAGTGTCTCCAAGACACATAAAGAATCCTACCAGCAAAGCTACCTGAAAAACTATTCTCAAGTGCACTTAGGGCAAAAGCAGCTTTAAACACAAAAGATGGTCACAACAAATGTTAATTTAATTTAGTTAATAGAAGGTAATTGATAAATGAAATCTATTTATGACATTATTTTTTACATCATCCTAAAAGGCATTTTTACACAAGTGCCTAAAAGAGTACTGTAGCTTTGTAGGTAGGTCTCTTGAAGCATCTTGGAGAGGTTGCCTCAGTTTTTTCTGTTTATTCATTTCATTCCAGACAGACTGGATAATGTGATACAGTTGTGCTCATAAGTTCACATACCACATGCAGAATATGCAAAATATGAGGGCTCATGACAATTGTATGTTATTTTGTACTTAGTACTGTCCTGAATAAGCTATTTCACATAACATGTTTATATATATACTCTACGAGACAAAATAATAACTGAATTTATAAAATGACCCCATTCAAAAGTTTACATACCCTTGAATCTTAATACTGTTTGCCATTTTCTGGATGTTTTAATGTTTTGTAATAGTTGTTCATCATTCCCTTGTTTGTCCTGAGCAGTTCAACTGCCTCCTGTTTTTCAGAAAAATCCTCCAGCTCCTACACATTCTTTGGTTTCCCAGCATCCTCTGCATATGTGATGCATACGTGATGATTTTGAGATCCATCTTTTTACACTTAGGGCGACTGAAGGACTCATACATTACTATTACAAAACTTGAACGTATTTACTGATGCTCAAGAAGGAAACACAATGCATTAAGAGCCAGAGGGTGTAAACTTTTGAACAGGATGATGATCTGTAATTTTTTATTTTATTTTTGTAAAGATCATATTTTTTCATTTAGTACTGCACTTCAAAAGCTACATAAATAATTACATGTTTTCCAGAAGACAAAATAAGTATAATTTACCCTAATCATCTATTTCAAAATGTTTCCACCCCAGGCTCTTAATGTTTTGTGTTTCCTTCTTAAGCAGTACTTTTGTAATAGTATGTATGAGTTTCTCAATTGTCCTCAGCATGAAAAGATGGATCTCAAAATCATAGTCACTTTTGGAAAGAGTTCACATTTGCAGCAGATGCTGGAAAACCAAAGAATGTGAAGGACCTGAAGGATTTTTTCTGAAGAACAGCAGGCAGTTGAACTGTTCAGGACAAACAAGAGACTCATGAACAACTATCACAAAACTTAAAAACAGTCGTGGATCACCAAGGAAACAACATACGGTATTAAGATTCAAGGGCATGTAAACTTTTGAATGGAGTCATTTTTATAAATTCAGTTATAGTTTTGTCTTGTGGAGTATATATAAACATCCGTTATGTGAAATAGCTTATTGAGGACAGTACTAAATACAAAATAACATCATCTCTCGTATTTTGTTAAAATTCTTAACATTTTGTATATTTTGCAAGTGGTATGTAAACTTATGTGCACAGCTGTATATATCAGTCATCTATACTTATACACCTAAGTGTGATTAAAAGCAGTTAAAGTAATTGAAGTGATTGCTAAATATTGTTATTTATACTTTTTTCATGCAGCCGAAGAACAACTTGGGACACCTCCTGAAAACAGAGACAGTGACTCACACACACACACACACACACACACACACACACACATTTGTTTTTGTGGAATTGTGGGGACTTTCCATAGACTTCTATAGATTTTATACTGACCAAACAATATTGTCTATCCCCCACCTAACCCTAACCCTAAACCTAGCCCTCACAGAAAACATATGTTTGCATCGTTACACTTTCAGATAAACACCATTTACTATTTTAATAATTTTTAACATTGTGGGACCGGGTTTTACTATCCTTGTGGGGACATTTGGTATGGCACAAGTACACACACACAGACACTAAATATATAATTAATATAAATCAGTATGTTCTTGTTACTGTTTCCCATTATTTGGACACATTTTGATGCTTTACTGTGGAAATTGTCATATCAATAAAGCCAATTTAAAAAATAATTGAATTGACTGATAGTTTCCTGTAATGTGTTACTAAAGGTTCTAAAAACATTCAGTAAATGTGAAGGAAGGACCTAAATAGGACCAAATAAACATTTTAGGTTGGTCCTGCAAATGTTATGGGAATGTAGTGTAGAGACTAATAGGGGACTTCCTATAGTAATAACCTAAACGTCCCAAGAACGTCCTGAATGTTCTGTGAATGTCCTCCAAATGATGTCCTCTAACCCTTTAAAGAACTCCAGATCATGACCGTCTCGGAACATCCTGGGAACGTTATTAGGTGACGTCCTTGACACCAGCGTGGACGTTCTGACAACGTTTTGGGACATCACATTTCCAAATAAAATATGGTCCCCTAAACGTCCCAAGAACGTCCTGAATGTTCTGTAAATGTCCTCCAAATAACGTCCCATAACCCTTTAAAGAACTCCACATCATGACCGTCTCGGAACGTCCTGGGAACGTTATTAGGTGACGTCCTTGACCCCAGCGTGGACGTTCTGACAACGTTTTCAGAACGTCACATTTCCAAATAAAATACGGTCCCCTAAACGTCCCAAGAACGTCCTGAATGTTCTGTAAATGTCCTCCAAATAACGTCCCCCAAACTATTAAAGAACTCCACATCATGACCGTCTCGGAACGTCCTGGGAACGTTACTAAATAACGTCCTTGACACCAGTGGGGACGTTCTGAGGACGTTCTAGGAACATCACCTTTCCAAATAAAATATGGTCCCCTAAACGTCCCAAGAACGTGCTGAATGTTCTGTGAAGGTCTTCCAAATAACGTCCCCCAAACCTTTAAAGAACTCCACATTGTGACCGTCTCAGAATGTTATGGGGACGTTACTACGCAACGTCCTTGACACCAACGGGGACGTTCTAAGGACGTTCTGGGAACGTAAAATTTCTAGTGGGGGATATATTCCTTGGATCATGCCAAGATCATTGATACCAATTATGCCATAATTGGATGAACTTCCTGTCCGCCATTTTGATTTATGTTGAAAACCTACTTTTGCGAACTCCTCCTAAACTGTTCGTCCAATTTTCACTAAATTTGACTTGGATCATCTTCAGATCATGATGACAAAAAGTTATGGTTTTCGTGTCAATATACGAAACGGTTTTCATTTAGCACATCAACGAATTTGTTGGAAAGATGCCAAACTGCATCTGAGGCTGTATCTCCACAAAGCTTTGACATATTTACACCAAACTTTGTATGTGCCATTGCCACCTCACACTGACCACGTCACTTCAATTTGGAAACAGCGCCACCTATTGGTCAGAAGTAATACACCATTGATTAAACATTAATAAAGAGATTTCCAACGAAGCGGACATATTGTGCCTATCGTCAAGAAGTCACAAACTTTACCTACCTGTGAATACTTACCTGTTCTATCTTGTGTTCTAGTCCTGTCGTCCTTGTCTCTCCAGTCAAGTCAGCTGTGTGTGTGTGTGTGCAGAAGTCATCGGATCCAGCCCAGTCAACCTACTACAAGTAATCAAGTATCATTATTTGTTCATCATTCAAGTCAAATTCAAGTCTTACCCGATCTACTCACCTCTGCCGGAATCTCCTCTGTTCAAGTTTTACTCTGCTGTGATTTAATAAACTTACCTTTGTTGATATACTTGTCTTGCCCGTCTGTGTCCGTGACAGAAGCCCGGACCGAAGACAGATCACAGCATGAGCACTTCCGATCCATTTCAGGAGCTGGTGGATTCACTCAAAAAGGTTCTTCTTCGAGCCCCAGTCACCTCATCACCTGTTTCACCCAGCGAATCGTCACCGGCACCGAGCACTTCTTCTCACCCTGTTCCATCCAGGTGTTTACCATGTTCCCTGTTCCATTGGTGTTTACCATGCAACCAGCATTATATCCGACAGATCAATCTCAAATTGCCTTTATCATTTCACTGCTTACAGGTCCCGCACTGCAGTGGGCGGAAACATTATGGCTCCAGGACGGCCCGGCGACTCGTTCCATCCGGGCTTTCACGGCTCATTTCAAGGAAGTTTTCGGTCAATCTGACAGTGACATCACAGCGGGAGAACAGCTTTACCATTTAAAACAAGGTACTATGTCTATCCAAGAATATTCCTTGAAATTCAGGACCCTCGCTGCCGCTAGCGGATGGAACGAGCGATCTCTCCTCACCACCTACCGGCTAGGCCTGGAGCCCAAACTTCCTTTACAGCTGGCTGCACATGACGATCACCAAGGGTTAGAAAAATTCATTCAACATTCTATCAGATGTTCTGACCGCATGTCTTCCTACCATACCGAAACTACAGCTGCAATACCCACACTCCCCCGTTCGCCAGAAAGAATGACCCCTCCAGAACCAGCCTCCGAACCCATGATTCTCGACTCCGGAAAATTATCTTCCACCGAGCGGCAGAGGAGGCTGACCCGGGGTCTGTGTTTGTACTGTGGGGCTAGCGGTCATCTAAGGCTGAATTGCCCTTCCCGGCCAACTCGTTCTTGGGTGAGTGTCGTCCAGTCGGAAGCTGAAAATTTACACCCCTTAACCACCAATGTACAAATAATTACTTCCACTTATTCTGTTTCAGTCTCCGCTCTCCTCGACTCCGGGTCAGCTGGCAATTTCATCTCGGGTGCCCTCTGCCGCCAGCTCAAACTCCGTACCACCACCACGTCAAACAAATATCAGATACACTCAATAACAGGAGAACTACTGTCCCGAAAACAAATTCAACGCAAGTGTGAAGATATAACCCTGCAACTCGGACTATTTCATACGGAGAGGATTCAACTGCTGGTTCTGGAGGGCGTTACTGTCGACATCATTCTGGGGCGCCCGTGGCTGGTGAAGCACAATCCCATTCTCTCTTGGGGCACTGGTGAAGTACTAAGATGGGGTAAGGAATGCTTCTCAAACTGTTTCCCTGACCTTCCTCGACCAATTCAGAAACCCATTCCAGTCTGTGTGACATCTGTTGAAAGTCCTGTGGCTAACCAGTCAGTCAAGATTCCCTCGATTTATTCCAGCTTCAGTGATGTGTTTTGCCCCAAGAGAGCTTCCCAGCTACCTCCTCATCGGCCATGGGACTGTGCCATTGACCTCGTTCCAGATACACCGTTGCCCAAAGGAAAGATCTACCCGTTGTCACTTCCTGAGAGTAAGGCCATGGAGGAATACATCAAGGAGGCGCTAAGTCAGGGATACATCCGGCCATCCACTTCTCCCGCAGCTTCCAGCTTCTTCTTTGTGTCCAAGAAGGATGGAGGGCTGCGTCCTTGTATCGACTACCGAGCCATCAACTGTTACACTGGCAAGTTCCGTTATCCCCTTCCTCTCGTCCCTGGAACAGCTACGCACAGCACGGATATTCACCAAGTTGGACTTCCGCAGCGCTTACAACCTGATCCGGATACGTGAGGGGGATGAGTGGAAGACTGCCTTCTGGCCATTATGAATATCAGGTCATGTCATATGGATTAGTAAACACCCCCTCCGTATTCCAAAACTTCATTCATGAAGTACTCCGGGAGTTCCTGCACCGATTCGTCATAGTCTATATAGATGATATATTAATCTACTCCCGGAGTGAGGCCGAACATCGCCACCACGTTGCGGAGGTCCTGCAGAAGTTACGTGAGCATCAGCTGTATCTGAAGGCAGAGAAATGTTCATTTCATCAACCATCAATTCACTTCCTTGGATACCTCATCGACCGTCATGGGGCCCGCATGGACGAGGGGAAGGTGGAAGCTGTCATTTCCTGGCCAGAACCCAAATCCATTAAGGAACTTCAAAGATTTCTAGGTTTCGCCAACTTTTACCGCAGGTTCATCAAAGGTTACAGTCAGATCACCAGTTCCATTACTAATCTCCTCAAAGGACACCCAAGAGTCCTCAATTGGACACCTGAAGCATCGAAAGCATTCCAAACCCTGAAAGAAGCCTTCACACAAGCTCCACTACTCACACATCCTGACCCCGATCTCCCTTTCGTAGTGGAGGTGGATGCATCGACCACAGGAGTTGGAGCTGTACTATCCCAATACCATGGTACCCCTGCACGCCTCCATCCATGCGCCTACTTCTCACGGAAGCTCAGCCCGGCAGAAGTGAACTATGACATCGGGAACCGGGAATTATTGGCCATCAAGCTAGCCCTTGAGGAGTGGCGACACTGGTTAGAGGGAGCTGCTCATCCATTCCAGGTTTTCACAGATCACAAAAATCTGCAATACCTTCGCGATGCCAAACGACTCTGTCCACGCCAAGCAAGATGGGCTCTCTTCTTCACCAGGTTTAATTTCTCCATTTCATATTGTCCAGGATCAAGAAAATATACAGATGCCCTTTCTCGTCTCTCTGAGCCCGAAGACATGTCTGAAACTCCGTCCAACATCATACCTACTCACCTCATAGTCAGTCCTATTGAATGGACCTCTCCTCCAGCCGTCGCCACTCCCGAATCCAGGACTCTGCCGGGCTGCCCTCCAGGACGTCAGTTCATCCCTCGGACACAACAGGTAGATCTCATCCATTCCACTCACGTCTCTCTGGGCACCGGTCATCCTGGGGCCAACAGCACTCTCTCGCTGTTATCCGAACGCTTCTGGTGGCCTGATATGGCAAGGGATGTTAGACGTTATGTGCGGGGCTGTAAAGAATGCGCCATGTCCAAGAGTCCACGTCATCTCCCCGCAGGTAAACTCCATCCCTTGCCAATTCCGAACCGCCCCTGGTCACACCTAGGAGTTGACTTCATGACAGATCTCCCCTCATCTGATGGAAACACCTGCATCCTGGTCATTGTCGATCGCTTTTCCAAGTTCTGTCGTCTACTACCTTTGAAAGGATTGCCCACAGCTATGGAAACCGCCGAAAGTCTCTTCAATCATGTCTTCCGATATTATGGAATTCCTGAGGATATCGTATCAGATAGAGGTCCTCAGTTCATCTCTCGAGTGTGGAAATCTTTCTTCAAGCTTCTAGGTGTGACCGTCAGTCTCTCATCTGGGTACCACCCACAAACCAACGGACAGACCGAAAGGAAAATCCAGGAGGTGGGGCGGTTCCTTCGGACTTTCTGTCATGGCCACCAGAACTCCTGGAACCAGTTTCTGGGCTGGGCTGAGTACGCCCAGAATTCACTGCGGCAACCTTCCACGGGACTCACTCCTTTCCAATGTGTCTTGGGATTTCAACCCCCACTCTTCCCGTGGAATGGAGAACCATCCGATGTCCCCGCAGTGGATCACTGGTTCCGGGAGAGCGAGCGAGAGAGTCTGCGACAACGCTCACCATCACCTGCAGAGGGCAGTGCGCAGGACTAAGGCGGTTACCGACAGAAGAAGGATCCCTGGTCCCACCTTTACTCCTGGACAGAAGGTCTGGCTCTCGACCAGGGACATCCGCCTGTGGCTGCCCTCCAAGAAACTCAGTCCCAGATTTGTTGGTCCCTTCACCATCCTGGAACAGGTCAACCCCGTCACATACAAATTACAACTTCCACCTCACTACAGGATTCACCCTACATTTCATGTTTCACTCCTCAAACCCTGTCACGAACCTCTGCTTCCCTCCACAGAGCCTGGCCACGAAGAGGAACCCCCTTCTCCAATGGTACTAGAGGAAGGATCCATCTACTCAGTCAAGGAGATTCTGAGGTCCCGGCGTCGTGGTGGTCGCCTCGAATATCTAGTGGATTGGGAAGGTTTTGGTCCTGAGGAGAGATCATGGGTCCCTCGCGATGACATCCTGGATCCCACTCTCACTGACGAATTCCATGCTGCTCACCCAGAATATCCGGCACCGCGAGGAAGAGGCAGACCACCTCGACGCCATCACCATTCACCTACTTAAGCACACACCACACTCCAGTCTCTGTCCGGGCTCGTTCATACGAAGCGGACATATTGTGCCTATCGTCAAGAAGTCACAAACTTTACCTACCTGTGAATACTTACCTGTTCTATCTTGTGTTCTAGTCCTGTCGTCCTTGTCTCTCCAGTCAAGTCAGCTGCGTGTGTGTGTGCGGAAGTCATCGGATCCAGCCCAGTCAACCTACTACAAGTAATCAAGTATCATTATTTGTTCATCATTCAAGTCAAAGTCAAGTCTTACCCGATCTACTCACCTCTGCCGGAATCTCCTCTGTTCAAATTTTACTCTGCTGTGATTTAATAAATTTACCTTTATTGATATACCTGTCTTGCCCATCTGTGTCCGTGACAGACCGTTGGTCCGATTTACACTAAATTTGACTCAAATCATCTTCAGACTGTGCTGACGAAATGTTATGGATTTCGTGCCGATACACAAAACTGTTTTCGTACAGCACCACAACAAATTTTAGGCTTGATGCGAAAATGACTCTGAGGCTGTATCTCTGTAAAGCTTTGACATAATGACACCAAACTCTGTGTGCACCATTGTCACCTCACACAGAACACATCACATCAATTTGAAAACAGCACCACCTGTTGGTCAAAAGGGATAAGCTATTAAATTATATTATTATTGGTTGTATTTATGATTTTTCAGCCATTTCCACTGATCTCATCCTAAAATGGCTTTAATTACTCATTGTTATAGTTGGTGTGTTGCTCCTTGTTGTGCTTAGCTCCTCATACTGCCTCTTTAGTGCTTGGCCCCGCAATTGCTGCTTGCAGCTATATTTTATATATATATATTTTTCATTGTATGGCTATCTGGGATTTCGCTGTGGAGTTAAATGGAAGGATTATATTTTTTTTGCTAGCATTATATCACATTGTGAGTTTATAATTAGTACATTTTGTTGTTTTCTCATGTCATCTGATATAGCGTTTGGACCCGGAAGTCACGGAAGAGGTGACGCTTGACGTCAGACTTAACAAGCGGATACACAGTTACAACACTTTAACTCACTTATTAGTAAGAGTCTGGAGAACAATCCAAAATCACTTACATACTTGCATACAAAAGTACCTAATCTCGCCATCATAGAAAACGGTCTGTATGATTTATAAGCCTGTTTGCTCATTGGGGACCCAAAAATGTAATTCTAAGCTGTTTCAACTGAAAGAAACTTGCACAGACTGATCTTTAAAAATATCATTGCCTTTGTTTTATTTCAAGATGCACCCCAGTAATGTTTTTTCTAAGGCATGTTAATGAAAATTACTTAAATAATCCTAATCCTGGCTTAGTCTAAACCCTGTCTGTGAAACCAGGCTATAAGTTTTCAAACCTTTACTATCACCACCATTAAACAGGACTGAACATTTTCTTCTAAAATATTGAATGCAAGTTTGACTAAATAAATGAATTAATTAAAAAAAGAACTCTAGATGAGCTTGCTGGGAAGTGCTGTCTGTCAGTGTCCCATAAGATCTCTATCGGCAGTAAACTTCAAATGTCATGAATGTCAGAACACCATCTCTCCACAGTATTTGTGAAAGGAAATCTTCCAAAGAGGCAGGAAAGTCAGAAAAAAATTATGAGGAAAGAAAGAAAATAAAAAAAAAAAAAACAATACAGAACAATAGTTATAAAGCATATCCAGTCATTAAAAATGGTTCAGTTGAGTGAAACCAACAGACAGTTACAGTCCAAAGTTTTGTTAATGTTAATCATTTAAGACGTAAGAGGATAGAGGGGTAGAATCATAAAAAAAAATATATTGCAATTTCTGCTCTGGTGAAGCAGTTTATTCTGCAAGGTGTATGTAAACTTGTGACCACGTCTGATTGGGATTGGGTCTTTGTTTCCATTTTTCTTTGATGGGACAGTGGAGATGAGACAAGAAGTAAGTGGGGGAGAGAGAGAGAGGGGGAATGGAATCGGGAAAGGTCCACGAGGTAGGATTCAAACTCGGGAGACCCAAAGCACAACTGCACCATGTGTCGGCGCACTGTCCACAAGGCTATTGGCAGAAGATTGGATCTTTGAATTTTGTTCAGTAGCATTAAATTGAATATTAAATAGTTTATTTCAAATAAAATATAGTATTTTCAGCAGCCAAATTTCTTGGTCCATACACACGATCACATTCGGATATAAGAATGCAGTCGTAGCTGTGTTAATTTTGACAGCCATTTTTGATTTAGTGTTAGTCTTTATCTTGATGCTAAAATTTTTAATAGTCTTCACATTTTAATCATTTGAGTCTTTTATAGTTTTAGTTGACGAAAAATCATTACTTTTAGTCAAACTGCAGTTACCAACATTTATTCTGGTAGCTATTTTAGTCTTCAAACAAAAATAATTATTCATTCTTTAGACCAAATCAAAGCTTATGATAAATTTGAATCAAGGATTGAATGTGGGAAAATTTGAATAAATTATGTTAAATTATTAAATATATAAAATTTATAATTTCTGAAAAAGAGTTGTGTTCTATCCGCCATCTTACTATTCCCTACCGGCAGAGAGCACCATTGACTCACATGCAAATCACTGACCTAAAATCACCCAATTTGAAGCGTATCATTCACACAGGATTAGTTTTTAGGATATGTGTATGTAAAAACATTTTTATTTATGTTATCTGGAATGTTTATGGTCTTTTCGGGCAGGATAAGCTCCTGGGGCTTATGGCAGCCATAGATACACCACTCAGCTTGCTTCATAGGAGACCGATCCAGCACTAGCTCCACGGCCAGATCCCGAGATGGGCATGGCACTGTTGGAAACTCAGAAGCGAAGACCAGGAGACTCTTGGGTATCTTCAGCAGAATTCTTTATTGAGAATGCGCTGCGTAGCTCTGCAGTCCTCAAAAGTCTGACAATATCTCAGCACAGCAAAGTATATAGGTTTGAAGGAGGCGGAGTACATAGAGGTGGAATCAATCTAAACAAAGCATGCAAATGTGATACAGGAAATCAGCCCAGTAAAAGATTTTTCCCAGCCTTGATCTATTTAGCATACAAGTGTCATTCAAATGCAAAGGTGCTAAACAAAAGGCACAGTTGTACCTTGAGCTTAGACTTCACACTTAACTTGGGAAACCTGCCAGATGCTCAGGAAATGTATAAAGACAAAAGGTTACTCGTCTCAGGGCTTGGGCTGTCTGCTAAATCACAATATACATAACCTTTTAGAAATTTGTAATCCAACAATTCCTCCTTTGAGAGTTCTAAAAAAAAAACTCTCATAAAATACAAATTTAGACACTTAAAAAGTTCTGTGTTGATTGTTTGTAGTGATGAAAAGCATGCTGACACAGAAACAAACATGCTTCTAGGGTCCGTGAAGTTCTTACGGGTAATAGTCTTTTCTGGTTGGAACTGTTGTTTCCTCATGATGGTCATGAGTCATTTGTTGAATGAAACACTTGATACTGTGGACGCATAGATAGTATACCAGTAGGAAGAATAACAGCAGAATTGCTATTTCCTTGATCCACAGCCAGGGTTTACCTAACAGTTCTCCGAACCATGAAGAATTATCTTCAGTCATTTGGTGTAATTTTTCTGAAAGATCAAGAATGTCTTGTTGGATTTTGTTCAAGTTCTCTGTTGGATCCATTAACCCGGTGCAGCATTCAGGGCCAATAATGGTGCAGGCTCCCCCTTGCGTTGCAAGAATGTAATCCAAGGCCACTCTGTTCTGTAAGATCATTATCTTGTGCGAAGCAAGAGTGTCTGTGATGTTACCTAGGGCCAAAGCTGTGTCATTAGCTAGTTTCTGTACAGAATTCGATAAGCTTCTGACTTGATCCAGGGCCTGTATGACACCATAAGACGGGATTAAGGCTCCAAGAGTTCTTGACCACCATGTTTGTGCACAAGTGAGTCCAGGGATGCAGCCATCTTTTTTGTTTGTGGTAGGAGCTGAGCTTAGTAAATGTGGAGAGCTTGGGGAGGAGTGTGTATTTTCTCTGATAGCCGGTAACACATAAACCAAGGTGCACCTGCCGTTGAATTGGCTAGGCAGGATGTTGTAGACAGAAGTTCCACATAACCAGAAGGTGCCAGTCGGTGGAGGAATCATACACCACTGATTTACTGAGAAGGATTTTTGGTAGAGATGATGTCCTGTGGAGACAAACTTCTAAGTCCTTTTCCTCTCTTCCTGTTGATGGAGTAATGTCCACATGGGAATTTGTTCTCATCTTGATCACAAAGCTGCAACGTTCATGAGGAATTTCACCCAGTGGAGTCGAGGCTGGAGCATCATTTTCCATGCACCAAGGAAAAGTAATTGGCAGGAGTAGATCTGTCATAATGGGAGTAGCTGAAGTTAGGTTGCAGGATGGTAATCCAGGAATGCAACACGGAGAAGCTGGAGGAGTTGTGATGTGGTGGCATGTACCTCTGTTGAATATTCCACTCGTTTGAACACCGAACAAGGTGCACGTGTCACAGTGGGAGATGGGGTGTGCCACCCATGGTATCCCTGCTTTTACTGAAGGTGGGTGTGGCATGCAAACGTTCTTTCCAGCAAACAAGGCATTTCTTGACATATTCATCAGTTCTAAGAATATGTTGTTTCTGGAGTCTATAGCTTGTGCGATGTTCACGATGATTACTAGAACGGCAATCTTGATCATGTTGATGGATGACTGAAGTTCTTTCATTTGATTCTCTGCGTTGTGTTTTTTTTTAAATTTTTTTCTATGTTCTGTCTTCCGTGACGGTTGGCTCGGCAGTGGGTCTAGTTGTCCTTTAAAGTTTGTAGCTTCATACACAGGTGAGGGGGTCGATGTGTATGGGTCTCGGGACAGCCATCAAGGGGTATCTGCACAGAGTAAGAAAGAAAACAAAAGACGACAGAGCAGTATTTGTTGTAAAAGGCTGCAAACAATAGAGTTGTAGCCTCTGTTCAATCTGAGTCTAGTCTTGTTGTTCCTTCTTTCCCTAGTTCTTAATTCCCGTGACACCTAAAGAACAGTGAGGTAAGGATGGACTAGTGGATGGGGAAGGCCTATGAGGAAGTCTTCACCTCAGGGTTGGCCCCCGAAGCCTGTTGCATTCGGTTCTTCCCTGGGCTCCTCACTGGTCTGTGTGTCCTATCCTATCCCTGTAGGTGGGGGAACAACTTTACAGTGTGACACATGAGTCCAGGTTTTCCTTCCCTGACACAAAACTGCAGCTGCTGTGATCAACATCACTTGATGTGGTCCGTGCCACTTAGGCTCTACTGGTTTGTTTTTGAATGACTTTATCATAACCCACTGACCTGGAATGATTGTGTGTCCACCTTCTGGTGGATTCTGCCAACATGACTCAACTCTTTCTCTGGAACTCTGTACTGCCTTTGTAAGGTTTTCACAATAAGTGATCAGGGCATCTGAGGCAATGTGCACATCAGCATTTCTAAGATCAGTTGCACCTGGCATCTGCATTGGGCGTCCTGTAATAATCTCATGAGGGCTTAGACCTACTGATCTGTTAGGTGATGCTCTCAGACTACACAATACCGCTGGCAGCGCTTCGACCCATACTACTCCTTCCTGATGCATTTTGCTTAGCCTGGTTTTGATTGATCTGTTTGCACGTTCGACTTGCGCCGATGCTTGTGGCCTATAAGGACAGTGAAGATTCCACTTAATTTTCAACATTTTAGACACTTCCTTGACTACCTGTCCTGTGAAGTGGGTTCCTTGATCTGAGTCAGTGCTATCTGGTAATCCCCATCTGGTAATGAAATCAGTGACAAGACATTTAGCAGTATGTGCAGCTGTGGCACGCCCTGTTGGATAAGCTTCTATCCATCTTGAGAACTTGTCTATTACTATCAAAACGTCAGTTTTTCCCTTACAAGGAGGCAATGATATGTAATCAACTTGTAGGTGACGAAACGGTCCTGGTGGAGCTGGGGTATGTGTTGCTGCTGTAGTTGCTGCTGGCACATCATTATTTTTTTGACATGTAACACATCTCTTGACTGTTTCAGTGGCTACATTTCTGAATTTTGGATTCCACCATTGATTTGAGAACCTGTGATTCATTGTTGCTGGACCACTGTGACCCAAATTGTGTATTTGTTGAGCCAAATATGGCAGCAGTGATTCGGGAGCAACATATTTTCCTCCTTTGGTCCAGCAACCAGATGAATCCACTGTGGCTCCTTTGTCTAACCATGTCCATGCTTCATATAAAGGAACGTCTTTGTACAGATCAATGATTGATTCAGGAGGCAGAATTGTCTTCTGTGCTGTACTACCTGAACACACCTGTACATTTGCATATGAACAAGCCTGTTTAGCAGCTACATCAGCAAGAGCATTACCTTTAGCTTCCGTAGTATTAGTTGTGAGATGTGCTTTCACTTTGATCACAGCTAATTTCTTTGGAAGTTTCATGGCAAACATTAGATCTTTCACTAATCCAGCATGCTTAATGGGTGATCCAGCAGAAGTTAAAAACTGTCTACTTTGCCAAATGATACCAAAATCATGAATTACCCCAAAAGCATACCTGGAATCAGTGTAGATATTTGCAGTTGATCCTGACGCTAGCGTGCATGCTCTAGTTAAGGCTACTAGTTCTGCAGCTTGAGCTGAAAAATGATCTGGAAGACGACCTGAAGCTACGACTTCAGTGGTAGAAGTTACTGCATAACCTGCTCTTCTGTTACCTTCAATAACTTGAGCTGAACCATCAACAAACAACTCCAATTCTGCATTATCTATGGGAGTTTCTGTTATTTCACTTGTAGGTGTGTATGTAAGCGTAACACAATCATGAGCCATTTCCCCTTCATCCTCTAAGACAACTTCAGTCATTGCAGACATCATACATGAGGATGGGTTTGTGACTGGTGCACGCTGTAAAACAATGTTCGGGGCTGTGAGGGTTGTTAACCAATTTCCCCAACGAGAGGAGGTGACAGAAGTGACTTTTGCTTGATTCATTACTGCAGACACTGCATGAGGGCATCTTACATTTACAGTCTGTCCTAACACCATTCCTGATGAGGCCTGAAGAGCTAGATGAACTGCCTGTACTGCTCTGAGACATGGGCCCATACCTTGAGTGACTATGTCAAGTTTGCCAGAATAGTAATGAATTGGGCGTAAATTGCCCCCATGATCTTGCATTAGACATGCAGTCATAAAGCCTAAGTGTTCATGACGTACTGATTGGATGGCTACATCTGTTTCAAAGAAAGCTTGTAGGTCAGGATAAATGTTATCAGGCTGACTAACTTCCATATCAGTTTTTTCTAAAGCTTTGTTGCGGTTCAATTTCTTAGTCAAAGTGGATATTCTAGCCCGGAGCTCTTTGTTCTGTTCCTCTAGCTCTGAGTTACGCTGAGACTGTTGTGTAGCTAGCGCTAAACCAAATTCTCTGTGGCAGCAGATAATGCCTTTCACATTGTTCTTACAAATACATGCTCCAAGTACTTTTTTACACTCATCTACAGACCAAGTCTTGTCTGGATGGATCTCATATTTCTTAGTTAATTCTTGTCTAACTTTTTCAGTTACTATTAGGTTCATTTGCACTCCTAACAGTGATTTGAATTCGCTATCTGACCACAAAGGAGTTGCGAGACCACCTTTTTCAGTTGTGGGGATCAGCCTAGCGTTCTTTGTAACCATTTTGTGAGTTTCTTTGTTACCACACAATCACAACACTAAAACTTCTCTGATCAACAGAGGGTACACTTGTTAACACAGATCAACTATAGTTAACCTTTCCTGAATTAACAGAAGACAACACAAACTACTAGCACTTTACACTAGTCTTCTCTGCCTAAACAGAGGGTAACAGATATTAGCACTTTACGCTAAACTTCTCTCCCTGAAGAGAGGATCAACAATTCTTCTCTGCCGAAACAAAGGATAACAGATATTAGCACGTAATGCTAATCTTCTCTACCTGAAATAGAGGATAACTGATATTAGCACGTAATGCTAATCTTCTCTACCTGAAATAGAGGATAACTGATATTAGCACGTAATGCTAATCTTCTCTACCTGAAATAGAGGATAACTTGTCTGTTAAACAAACCCTGCAGCTGTTTGTTAACACTTCTCTGGCGGCGCAGAGGATAACCACATGTACTGGCTTCTAATGGTTCTTTTGGATAGAGTGATACTCACCAACCCTTGGTACAGAAAGATTCAGTCTGGAATGAAGTCAGATCTTTGTTGAGCTTGAAGTTTCAATCTGGATTCAGGTGAGGAGCTCTATCCGGGTCACGGCACCAAAACTGTTGGAAACTCAGAAGCGAAAGACCAGGAGACTCTTGGGTATCTTCAGCAGAATTCTTTATTGAGAATGCACTGCGTAGCTCTGCAGTCCTCAAAAGTCTGACAATATCTCAGCACAGCAAAGTATATAGGTTTGAAGGAGGCGGAGTACATAGAGGTGGAATCAATCTAAACAAAGCATGCAAATGTGATACAGGAAATCAGCCCAGTAAAAGATTTTTCCCAGCCTTGATCTATTTAGCATACAAGTGTCATTCAAATGCAAAGGTGCTAAACAAAAGGCACGGTTGTACCTTGAGCTTAGACTTCACACTTAACTTGGGAAACCTGCCAGATGCTCAGGAAATGTATAAAGACAAAAGGCTACCGTCTCAGGGCTTGGGCTGTCTGCTAAATCACAATATACATAACCTTTTAGAAATTTGTAATCCAACAGCACATTCCCCGGAATGTCGCCGTCTTTTCAGCCCTTGGTCAGACCCTGCATTCCTACGGGCAGGAGTGCCCCTAGGCCAGGTGTCGAGGCACGTGATTGATAACACGGATGCCTCCAAGACGGGCTGGGGTGTGGTATGCAACAGGCAGACAGCCTCGGGCTCCTGGACAGGACCTCGACTGCAGTGGTGCATCAATTGCCTCGAGTTGCTGGCAGTGTTTCTCTCCCCTTCGCCGGTTTCGACCAATGCTACAGGGGAAACGTGCTAGTCCGGATGGACAACATAGTGACGGTCGCTTACATCAGTCGCCAAGGCGGATTACGTTCTCGATGCATATCGCGACTCGCCCGCCATCTCCTCTTTTGGAGTCATACGTGGCTCAAATCGCTGCATGCCGTTCATATTCCAGGAGAGCTGAATTGTGCAGCCGATGCACTCTCACAACAGCTCACCCTTTTTGGAGAATGGAGACTCCATCCCCAGGCGGTCAATTCAGGGAAACTCAGGCAGACCTGTACTAAAACAACATCTGAGAAACTAAATTATTATTAAGCACATTATGTACACGTTTGAGCAGATATTTGCAGACAGAGTATTCAACAGTAAAGACTGGTCTAAGCATTCTTAGACATTACTTTTATATCGTCTAAACATTAGCCCTACTTTTATGTCAATTTGTTTATGAAACATAAAACATTCCTGACGCCTTTAAAAGTTGTCTATGATATTTCAAACTGTTGCACTCGATTTCACACATTTTAGTCAGGAATTATAGTTTTGAAAAAGTCCAACTAGTAAATGCGTTCAAGTTTATGTCACAACAACACATTATCTAATGCCAATAAGAAACATTACTTACACTGTATAAGAGATTCTCTCGTCAGCTGCCTGTAGCCGCACTCGCGTTCTGTTTGTGAGATAAACAAGCTCAGCCTGTTCCTCTCAGCGCGTCCTCATCTGGAGTAAATACAAGGCTTTTTCTTTTCAGTGCCTTTTTCCAAAAACGAAAGTATCCGACACAAACATGTTGCTGCATTGTTTACGAGTTGATGTGGGCGTTCATTTCGCACGTCTCTCACGTGGATGTTTGTAATAACAATAGCGCCGCACAGCGTGTGGGCGTGATTATCTGCACCTCAGTATTGTAGTACATTATAAAACAGTGTGCAATAATAACATATGAGTGTAAATTATAATTTTAATTCAAATTATTAAAGGGATGCCACCTTATTGAGACAATAAAGCTCCCCCTACACCTACCCTAGCCCTACTCCATACTTTATTTTCAACTTTTTTTATTATTTTCTTATTTTTTATTGAAAATAAATGCCTTTCTGATGTGGCATGATATTTGAAAAGGGAGGGGAAAAAAAGTTTGGCAAAAGGCGGATTCGAACTTGGGTCGATCTCGTCAAAAAGACTATGGCATATGCTTTACCATCTACGCCACTAGCGCTGATGTTTAAGAGCTGATGGACTCTGCCAACAAGACTGGCTATTTGTACCTATAGACACTTGGCAGTGTCTAGTTTTTTTTATTTTATTTTTACTTTAATTTATAAGGGTATTCTTAAGGCATTATAATGAATGCATAATGCATTATTAAAAAAAAAACCTTATTGTATGTTATATCATCTTATGAATATTCATAAGAGCCGTTTTGATGTATTATGATATTTACTTATTTGTGAATATAGCTTAAGAGTATGATGATTTATAACACACAATGAACATATTGCATCCACTTTCTCATATTTCTCATAGTTGTAATGTAAAGTCTCATATCTTGTCATCTTTCGTATGCTACTTTACGTAAAGCAATCAGTGACCACTTATAAGCATAGTAGTAAGAATAATAATAATGATAAATATAGCTGCAAGCAGCAATTGCGGGGCCAAGCACAACAGAGGCAGAATGAGGACCTAAGCATGGCAAGGAGCAACAGACCGACTACAACAATGAGTAACTAAAGTCATTTTAAAGTAGTATCAGTTGAAATAGCTGAAAAATCATAAATACAACCAATAATATTATTTAATGGCTTATCACTTTTGACCAACAGGTGGTGCTGTTTTCAAATTGATGTGATGTGTTCTGTGTGAGGTGACAATGACACACACAAATTTTGGTGCCATTATGCCAAAGCTTTACAGAGATACAGCCTCAGAGTCATTTTGGCATCAAGCCTAAAATTTGTAGTGGCGCTGTACGAAAATGATTTAGTCTATCGACACAAAATCCATAACTTTGAGTCAGCACAGTCTGAAGATGATTTGACTCAGTTTTGGTGAAAATCAGACCAACGGTCTTGGAGGAGTTCGAACAAGTAGGTTTTGTACATTAATCAAAATGGTGGAAAGGAAGTTTGGCCAACTGTGGTATAATTGGTATGTATGTTGTCGGCATGACCCAAGGAATATGTATTATTACAGTAGGATAATGCAATCAGAAGTTATTAGCATTTTTGGAAAGATCATTATTAATGTTTAATGAATGGTGTATTACTTCTGACCAGTAGGTGGCGCTGTTACCAAATTGATGTGGTGTGGTCAGTGTGAGGTGACAATGGCACATATAAAATTTGGTGTCAATATGTCAAAGCTTTGCAGAGATACAGCTTTGGATGCAGTTTGGCATCTTTCCAGCAAATTCATTGATGCACTAAACGAAAACCGTTTCGCGTATCGACACGAAATCCATAACTTTTTGTCAGCATGGTCTGAAGATGATCTGAGTCAAATTTGGTGAAAATCAGATTAACGGTCTAGGAGAAGTTCGAAAAAGTAGGTTTTGTAAATCAATCACAGTGGCGGAAAGGATGATTGGCCAATATTGGCATAATGGGTATCAATGTTCTCGGCTTGATCCAAGGAATCTATTGAGATCACTTACTACACTTATTACAATAGGCTAATGTAAGCAGAAGTTATTAGCATTTTTGTAAATTTCTTTATAACTTTTGACCACAAGGTGGCGCTGCGCCCAAACTTTTTGAGTACTGTCAGGGCATGGTGCCGAAGACACATCCCGAGTTTCGTAACGATACGTCAATGCGTTCGTAAAATATAGCATTTTTGGACAAAATTGAATATGGCCGACACCTAAAATGGCTGACCTGGGAAAATTGGATACGGTTGGACTCGTCATGATGCACTGAATCTGAAGAGACAAGTTTTATGATTTTTGACCAAACCATTCAGAAGTTATAAGCAAAAATAGCCATATCTCCTGGCCACTAGGTGGCACTGCGCTGAAACACTGCAGGTAGCCTCAGATCATGCTTGTTATGACACACACCAAGTTTGGTCTGAATACGCCAAACCGTTGCGGAGATATAGCCTCACAACCATTTTTGCAGGCTTTTCATAGAATTTTTGCTATGGTTAATGACGAGACTGTCCTCTATCAGTGTGCCAAATTTTATAACTTTCCCGCAAGCGGTTCTATGGGCTGCCACAGACTCAAGAGCGGAAGAAACGGAAGAATAATAATAATAATAATAATAAGAACGCCAACGGATACAATAGGTGCCATCGCACCTTCGGTGCTTGGCCCCTAATGATAATATATATTTTTTCAAGCAGCCATAAGATCAGATGAATGTGTAATATGACACATTTGCTTTGAAATATTTTTACTGTAATATCAGTTTGATTATTTTGATGGTACCCTTTAGTCAGCTGTTGATTAGTAACTCTGCAGCTACATGTCAACTAGCAGTCATTGGAGTATTAGTAGTATGTCTGCTAAATATATGCTAACACTTTATTTTGATGGTTTCCCAAAAAGACAAACTGACTATAAATAACTTCAACGTACGTCAACATTCTACCTACCCTAACCTTAACATAAGCCTGTTAATACTCAGTTAGTTGACATGTAGTTGCAAAGTTGCTTATAGTCGACTATAGTCAGTAGACTAAGGGGAGCATTAAAATAAAATGTAACCTAACATATAAACAATTTATTCAGTTTAAATTATTAACTAGCTCACACCAAAATTAGTATCAGCCTCACAGGGAACACTCAAATAACAATAATAATAATAATAAGAATAATAATAATCCACACCATTTTTTTGTTAACTCACATCATGCTTTGTGTAGCAGGGATATGTTGTTACACCAGATTATTCATTTTATTTATTTATGGTACTTTATTTTATTTTATTTATTTGTTATGGGGTATTTTATTGTGAAAGAAAGTTCTTATCAAAGGTTATAATCACAGTATGCACGTCGGCTGACGTCATGCGTAATTGAGAGAAGGAAATCGCAGCGCAATCTAGGCTCGTCCTCTTTCCGGTGATGCCATTAGAGGAGAGAGGTACGGTTTCATGAGCTCTGTTACCGCCAATCGCTGAATAAATGCTTCCGGGTCATACATAAACTATATATCTGTGTCTTCTTCATTTCTCCCTCTTTCACCTCCGATCACAACTGAGACCCTCCACCATTTGTTCCAGTGCTATTTCAGTAAGTTTGCTAGGTGTGCCCTCTGTGCTTGAAAATGGACAGTGGGCAAGCTAAACGCGAGACTGACGCTTGGAAGGGGAGACAACTACAGCAGCAAAAATGTGCATTTCAATTTAATTTATGCATCTCACAGTATTACAGGCTTTATGAAATGAATATTATGTTATCACAAATTGTTAAATAAATTACTTTTTGTTAAATAAATGCTTTGAAATGGGAATATTTAAACATCAGTTGTGGGCGATAACCACTTGGCGCCACTCTCTGCCTGAAACAAGCAGCAAACGCTGTTTGCCCATCATCCTGTGTGCAGTGATGTTGTTTATATTCACAAAGGACCAATTAAGTTAGTGTTAACTTACATGAATTTAATGTTTTAACATTTTAAATCGACATGCTTTAAATTAAATAAAAACAAACTCAATGTAACGTAGGGAGGGAAACGAGAGACGTGCGGATCCAAGTGCAGACTTTTATTAGGAGGACGAGACATAGACATGGTCACAGGCAGGCAGGGTCGGGCAACAGCAGACAGGTACATGGACAGCAAGACGACGAATAATCCTAAACCAGGCGGGGGTCAGTCCAGCGGCGAACGATATCCAACAGGGGCTAGGCAGAAGGGTGGTCAGACGAGCGAGAGTTCAAAACTAGACAACGGGGAACAAGACACGGGGGGAAAACTAGGAGATGCGCTTAGCACGAAAGCTATGGAAAATACAAATCAATTCAATACAATCCTCGGCCAGGAGTGACAGGAAGACCGGGGTATTTATGGTGACTCTGATTGGACGCGGGTGACGTGTAATGGCTGATGGGGAATGTAGTCCGGGGTGTAGTGCAACAGTCCGTGTGTGTAAATGGAGTGAGAGCGACATCTGGTGGTGAGCGGTCCGCAGCTCACCAACCAGATTCGTGACATAGCCCCCCCCCAAGGAGCGGCTTCCAACAGAATACCAGTCCAGGGGAGCGGTGGGGCGGGAGCGAGACAGGGCAAGGGCTGGAGGGCCAGGTCCCTGTGGAGGACCCGGTGATAGAGGCAGGACCGGCAGGGCAGGAGCCCTCCAGGGCGGAGCCGGAGGCGGAGCAGGCAGTGCAAGAACCCTCCAGGGCGGAGCCGGTGGAGCCCTCCAGGGCGAAGCCGGAGGCGGAACAGGCGGCGCTAGAACCCTCCAGGGCGGAGCCGGAGGCAGAACAGGCAGCGCTAGAGCCCTCCAGGGCGGAGCCGGAGGCAGAACAGGTGGCACTAGAGCCCTCCAGGGCGGAGCTGGAGGCAGAACAGGTGGCACTAGAGCCCTCCAGGGCGGAGCCGGAGGCAGAACAGACGGTGCTACAGCCCTCCAGGTCGGAGCCGGAGGCAGAGCCAGCGACACTAGAGCCCCCAAGGGCGGAGCCGGAGGCGCAACAGCCCTCCCAGGCGAAACCGGAGGCGGAGCAGGAGGCGCAGCAGCCCTGCGGGGCGGAACAGGACTCTGCATCACGCTCTGGGACCTGGGGAGAGCAGGGACAGAGGAGGCAGACAGAATAGAGGGAGAAGGTGCAGCAGCCCTCCGGGGCGGAACAGGAGGCGGAGCAGCCCTCCGGGGCGGAACAGGAGGCGGAGCAGCCCTCCGGGGCGGAACAGGAGGCGGAGCAGCCCTCCGGGGCGGAACAGGAGGCGGAGCAGCCCTCCGGGGCGGAACAGGAGGCTGCGTCATCGACTGGGACCTGGGGAGAACAGTGACAGAGGATGCAGACAGGAAAAAGGGAGAAGCAGAGTGTTTAGAGGTTAACGCCCCCTCCATAAGAGGTTCTACGGCTGGCGCCGACACCTCTGGAGGCATTGGCGCAGCTTCTCCGACGGGAGAAGAAAGCCTCTGGTGCAGGCTTGTGATCAGGTGAGAGCTCTGGTGCAGGCTTGTGATCAGACGAGAGCTCTGGTGCAGGCTTGTGATCAGACGAGAGCTCTGGTGCAGGCTTGTGATCAGACGAGAGCTCTGGTGCAGGCTTGTGATCAGACGAGAGCTCTGGTGCAGGCTTGTGATCAGACGAGAGCTCTGAGGCTGACCTGGGAACAGGCGTGTCCTCAGGAGCACAGTGGGCCGCCCACACACACCACATGGCCACTGCCACTAAGGGAAGAGCAGCAGCGATGACGTCACTTGGCTTGTGGGGATCTGCTGTAACGTGGCTTGACTCAGGAACAACATGGCTTGACTCGTGGGGCACAGCTGTGACTGGGCTTGACTCGTGGAGCACAGCTGTGACTGGGCTTGACTCGGGGAGAACGACAGCTGTATCTTGGCTTGACTCAAGGAGAACGGCAGCTGTGCTTTGACCTGACTCAGTTGCTTGACCGGACTTGGAAGCTTGACTTGACCCTGGGGTAGCAGCCGCGACGTGAAGGAACGCCACTTTAGCTGCCCATACGGCCCTTAGGGGTGAGTCCAGCACGTGGGCCATCATAAGCCGTGGTCTTGGGATGTCAGGAGAGACGTGACCGGACTCAAGAACCACGGCTGCAACTTTGCTTGACTCAGGAACAGCCGCTGTTATGTGACTTGACTCAGAAACCGCTTCAGGAAGTGCAGCCATGATGGGTGCAGACTCGGGTGCAAAAGACATGACGTGAACAGGCTGTGGCTTGGCTGACGAGGCGTTAGCAGGCTTTGACGTAGCGCCCATCTTGTGCAGTGGCTCTGGCGTGGCAGCCATCTTGTGCAGTGGCTCTGGCGTGGCAGCCATCTTGTGCAGTGGCTCTGGCGTGGCAGCCATCTTGTGCAGTGGCTCTGGCGTGGCAGCCATCTTGTGCAGTGGCTCTGGCGTGGCAGCCATCTTGTGCAGTGGCTCTGGCGTGGCAGCCATCTTGTGCAGTGGCTCTGGCTCAGGATTGATGGCTGTAATTTGACTTGAGACAGAAGCGACAACTGTAACTTGACTTGACATAGTCTCAACAGCTCTGACTTGACTTGACACAGGAAACACAGTTTTAATTTCACTTGCCTTAGAAAGAGCAGCGCTGACTTGACTTGGTGCAGGAAACACAGCTCCAGCGTGACTTGGCTCTGGCATGGCAGCTGTGACGTGATGGAGCTCTGTTTTAGCCGCCATTGCTCGAGCGCGCTCCGACACGGCCGCCATCTCACGAGCGATCCAGGCGGCAAATGTGTCCGTGGCTTCGCGCTCCGGCGCGGCCACCATACCGTCAGCGGGATGCGTGGCCGCCATTACCGCGTTGTCGCGTTCCTCCTCCGCGACACCCACAGTAAACGGCGATCCCACACACAACAAAACATAATCCAGAAAATGCTCAAGGGAAGAACGCGGAGCCTCACGACGGAGCCGTGAGTTGAGCGGCTGATTCATGCCCTCGTGAAACAGATCTATTAAAACACAGTCTGGGAGATCGGAGTAATGGGCAATGTCCAGAAATTCTTGAATGTAGCCCTCGAGCGTTCGTGTGCCCTGCTCGAGGGCTAACAACAGTTTTGTGGTGTTCATACCTGAATGTCCGAGGGAAAAGCTGCTGGATCCTGTTGGGGCCGAGGATTCTGTAACGTAGGGAGGGAAACGAGAGACGTGCGGATCCAAGTGCAGACTTTTATTAGGAGGACGAGACATAGACATGGTCACAGGCAGGCAGGGTCGGGCAACAGCAGACAGGTACATGGACAGCAAGACGACGAATAATCCTAAACCAGGCGGGGGTCAGTCCAGCGGCGAACGATATCCAACAGGGGCTAGGCAGAAGGGTGGTCAGACGAGCGAGAGTTCAAAACTAGACAACGGGGAACAAGACACGGGGGGAAAACTAGGAGATGCGCTTAGCACGAAAGCTATGGAAAATACAAATCAATACAATACAATCCTCGGCCAGGAGTGACAGGAAGACCGGGGTATTTATGGTGACTCTGATTGGACGCGGGTGACGTGTAATGGCTGATGGGGAATGTAGTCCGGGGTGTAGTGCAACAGTCCGTGTGTGTAAATGGAGTGAGAGCGACATCTGGTGGTGAGCGGTCCGCAGCTCACCAACCAGATTCGTGACACTCAACTGATTCCATTTCACTGGCAATTTTTCATAAAACAAATAACATTAACGTAACTTAAACACAATGATAGAATATTCAGAAATAAGTTATTTAATACGATTTCATCGAATTTTCATAAGATTTAATTTCATAAATAAGATATAACATTATACAATTTCATAAGATATACAATTTCATAAATAAGATAATTTCATAAGACATACAATTTCATAAATAACACAATTTCATCAATCTTTGTGAATATTAACAACAACAACAACAACAAAAATAATTTGAAATTAAAAAGGTCACACAATTAAATAATATATAACTTGTTCATTCTAAGGAAAGTCAGTAAAGCAAAAGGGAAAGAAAGAAGTCAGGGAAGAGAAAACAATACTCAAAGGAAACTTTAACTGAGGCAGTCTAGGAAGTAAAGGCAAGTTTGAGGGAGACAGCAAAAAAATATGGCATTCCCCATTCCACTCTTCAGAACTACAAAAAAAATATATATATATATATATATATATATATATATGCCCACAATCCTCACCCTAATTTGGCCCTAACACCTGAAGAGGAAGAGGCTCTCCTTTCTTTTATTTTTTGGATGGCAGACCATGGCTTCCCAGTGACAAGATCCCTTGTCAAAGTGCTGGCTACTGGGATTATTAAGGAGGGTGGCTGCACCAAGACCACCACTGTCAATTTGGAAAAGGGGCCAAGTGATGTGTGGTGGTCCAGGTTTAAGGCCCGCCATCCAGAACTGGCCTCACGGACAGCGGATACACTGGACAGAGCCAGAGTCCATGGTGCTACACCAGAGGCCATTGAAGCATTCTTCAAATTATACAAGGGCCTTTATGTAAAGCACAATGTAGAGGACAAACCACATCTCATCTACAATTGTGAGGAGACTGGCTTTGGAGACAAGCCTCGGTCCAGAGAGAAGGTCCTGTGCCAGACTGGGAGGAAACATGTCTACCAGCAGCAGCAGACAACCAGGGAGCACATCACGGTCAACTGCTGTGTGAATGCAGCCGGGGACAGCGTTCCACCCTTCATCATTTACCACGGCTGCCTCCCAAGTAATGCCTATAGGCTGGATGGGCCCCTCAACACCCTCTTTGGCATCCAGGAAAAGGGCTATATGGACTCGGAGCTCTTCCTGAAATGGCTCTGCCATTTCATCAGATATGCTTCTGAGGAGAGACCACTTCTTTTAATCATGGACCAACACGAGACACATGTCTCAAAAGATGTCATCATGTATTGCAGAAAACAAGAAACAAGAAATTCTCTGCCTACCTGCCCACACCACACATATTCTTCAGCCCCATGACATTGCAGTCTTCAACCCACTGAAGACCGCTTTCTCAACCATGGCTTCCAGGATGGTCTGGTGCGAGGGGATGTCGTCGTGGGGAAGAAACAGTTTTCAGCACTCCTCAAACACATTTACCCCACTGCTGCCACTGCTGAAAACATCAAGGCTGGGTTCCGCAAGGCTGGCATCTTTCCTCTGTCCAGGTACAAAACCCAGGTAATTTTGACATTAATACAATAACAATTCATCCTCTAAACTACTTGTATTTCTTTTCAAGTGTGCTAATTAGTTTTACAAATATTTTATATTCGTAGGTGGTGAGAGTGCTCCCATCTGCAGATGCCACACCATCCAGCACTCCCACCACTGCTTTGGCCACACCATCCAGTGCTCACGCCACTCTCACATCCAGCATTCAACCTAACACATTAAGCACCACTCAAACACCTTGGCCCACCTGTAATAGAGTGGCTCCCAAAAATTACCTGGTGGCAGCAGCTGTAATACCAGAGAGTCTGGCTAACGTCCTCATGAGTCCAGCCCTGGAGAGGAAGGAAAAGGTGAGGCGTCGCATTCCTCTGCC
Organism: Labeo catla; assembly: GCA_012976165.1. Lineage (NCBI taxonomy): Eukaryota > Metazoa > Chordata > Actinopteri > Cypriniformes > Cyprinidae > Labeo > Labeo catla. The sequence continues at coordinate 74,718 of VONZ01001605.1, read as the reverse complement.
AGCCTGTGTCATTACCAGCGACGAGTATTGACCTGCTGGTAGAAAAAGAAGCTGAGGAGAAAGAAAAGGAAGAAAATAAGAGAAAGCGAAAGGAAGAGATGGCAAAGAAGAAGGAGGAAAAAAGACAAGCTCAAGAGGCCAAAAAGCAAAAAAAAGCTGACAAACGTTACTCCTCCTCCGACTGAAGATGATGCCGAACACTGCGCTCTCTGCCGTAGAGTGGTCCCACCTGGCTCAGGAAATGACGCCATTGATGAATGGGTCCAGTTTGACCTGTGCCATTTGTGGTTCCACCTGGAGTGCGCAGAGGTGGAGGAAGTGCCAGACTGGCTTTGCCATAAATGTTGTTTGTCCACATAAAACACATACCTACACACACAATGTAAGTAGTACACACAGAAAATGAACAGGTTAATTTCTAGTTAGTTTAATCAGTTTAGTGTTAAATGTAAATAGTTGTAAATACACACACACACACACAAACACACCCGCATCCTGTTCATTTGACGGTATGTTCTGATCGTTTTTGCAATCATTAAATGTTTTAAATGTCAAATTGTGCAAATTGCAAATTGTTTGCCCTTCTTTGTTGTCTTCAGAAAGATATGGTAACATTATTCACTAAAGTTTAACATGGTTCATGCTTAACACACATGCCATAATTAATATTACGACACAATCAGGCCTAACCCCCATGGTCATCTAGCTTATTAAAGCAGCAATTAACTTAAATTTTAAACAAATAAAAGGTACTCACCTTAAAGGGCGAAAAGTGTACAGAACATGGTTAGTCTACATTATAATGTTCTGCATTTTTTCTACAGATCCTCTGTCCAGGATTGTTCAGTGGGTTCAAGTCTGGGCTCTGGCTGGGCCACTCAAGGACATTCACGTAGGTATTAATAGGAGTCAACCCTGAGTACTCCCCCCCCGCCCCCCTCATTTTATTTCCTCTACAGTGTATAGTGTTATTAGTAACAAAAGTCTTTAGTTATATTACAGATGAGTGTGTGTTATAACATACAGTAGCACAAACACCACAGTATTTCCTCCATTTGTCATAAATGTAACACTAAGCCTTACACACACACACACACACACACAAACACTGAATCAAAAATGAAAGAACATGAATGAATCATACAAGCAGAAGAAAAGTTTGCGGTAAGGCAGGAAATATCTTGTGTGTGGGGATTTCACAAGTGCACTGACACAAACAAACATAGCTTAAAAGCATTTCAGTGTGCCCCGACTGCTTGAATTCTTGAATTTGGTAATGAAGAATTTTGAAAAGAAAAGAATATTAAATATATTTTAAAAAAAGTGTTTTGAAAAAATGTAGTAATGAAAATAAGCTTAATAAAAGTTGTGTAAATTAATGAATATTGTTGGCAATAACAATTTTCAGTTTGTGCTGAATTTAAAACATTCAGCACAAAGAAATTATACTTAGCAATTCAGTATAAATCAATATAACTGTATCAGTTACGTGCCAACGTTACATTATGAAGAAAAAATGTTCTTTCTGAACCATTTTCATTTCCATGTTGATGTTATGTTGAGACTATATACAATTCATTATGAGCTTTTCAGCAGGTTAGAGCCATGTGTGTGGGTGCATTTACTTATATTTCAGTTTTGAAATGTGCAGCGTGTGGGGCTGTCCCCTCATCTTTTACATTCACTGACCTTTATGATTGATTTCAGTATGTTACTAATACATTTTGGGCTGCGTGATTTCACTAATACTGACGACACTGCAGTGCACTGGACAGCAGATCTGAATACCCTACTGCCCGACTCTAGTCCTGACAGTTATGATCAGTGTTCTGTTGCTGTGACTTAGTAATTCGATCTGCTTGTGCATTTTAGACTGATGCTGTCTACGAGTTCTCTGGGTTTAGTTGTCTCTTTGTCTGTCTCTTAACCATGCTGACTGTAGTAGTCCATTTAACGGTGTGTGTAGGTTCAGTCAGCAGGTGCCTGTACCACCGTGAGGTATGTTTTCAGCTTCTTGTGACAGAGAAATGATGACTGTCTTCGCACACATAAACTCACGTTAAATGTCAGATATTAGCTGTTTCTGGAAGCCACTGGGGCTAAAATATTTGCAGCGTGTGCAAATGTGTGGGCAGTGCGTCTGAGTGTGTATGTGTGTGTGTGAGTCAGAAGCAGAGCTCAGAGCGGCTCTCACATGTGTGTGGGCAGCTTCCAGATGGCTCCTCCAGCAAGCACACAAATGTCACTCTGATAACAAGCTGAAAGAAATTGAGAAAAACAAGTTGTTGGAAGCATACAGATATTCCTACACATACACAACACAAATGTATATGAAATATTAGCACAGACATGCACAGGGACAGATACAGGCGACACTTCTAAACTATACACGTACCGAAGTTCAAACAACTAACCTCTTTGATATTTAACACGTTTCTGCAAGAGAGCAACAACATTAAACAAAGAGCAACTGAAGACTGCTTCTCAGATGTTTCTCCCGACAAATGTATTTGCGCGTGCACGCAGAAACAGAAAAAGAGAGGCGATTAACTTCATATGAAGAGTATTTGGGCGTATGTGTTATCATGGTAATATATTATTAAAGGATAATTAGCAGTGTTATATTCAGTGATGTTGTGTTTGAGAAAGGCAAGCAGTGTTGAGTGTGAAACGCACCTGTGCTAGTGCTGACACGGCCACATGGCTCCTAGAGTTGCACAGTGGAAAGAAAAAAACAACAACAACATAATCCTGTGAAAATAGAGAAAGAGATGATGTGATTCAGCATTAATTGGCTGGAAACATGGCTGTGAGACGTCTGTTATACTGAGCACAGCAGCAGAGCCTGTGCCTGTGCCCGTTTAAAACCAACAACATTCGATTCTTCTGACAAAACTACTTCACACCAAGACAACCTGCTAACCAAAAACTCTAAAATCACAAACTAAAAACAACAGTGTCAAGAGAGCTTTATTGTCACACCAGCCATATACAAGTATATATAAAGGGGGTGATTTTTAAGGCAACGAGGGCCACAAGGTGCTAAACTATTAGTAAACATCAGTGCATGTGCATAAGTGAAATCAAAAGGGAGACGGTGATATGGAAGAGGGCATCTAGGGTGTGAGGGGTCAGCGGAGGCAGTATTTGTCAAAAAGCTCTTTGCAAGGAGGAAGGCAAACTCCAAAGATCTTCTCCAGTGACTTCACAACCGACTGCAGGGACTACTCTCTATGGGTCTTTAGCAGAAGGTAGTGAGGAAGGCTGGCTGTGAACTCTCTCCACAACAGACCTGTTCATGTTCAGGGAGTGTGGATGACACAACGACCGCATCTTTAGTTTTATTGACATTTAGACACAGGTTGTCATTGTGGCTGCACCAGTCCAGCAGACGGTTGACCTTTGCTCTGTTTGCGGTCTCATCGTTTGTTGCATCGTCCCAAATTTGATGTTCTGATTTGAAATGTGCAGGGCAGCACCGTCGTAAGTGAGAAGGGTGAACAAGAGAGGGCCGGGCACATAGCCCTGTGGGGTGCCAGTGTTCGGTTTGCTGGACCTATGAGAGTTCTTCCCCATACTGACAGATAGGGACCTGTTGTAATAATGTTACAGTAAGTTACATCCCATATACAGTGATGGATGAAAACCACACTCAAGTAAAAGTACAGATATCTTGCCAGAAAAATGTCTATTTCTTAATTACTAAATTACTATTAGATAGATAGATAGATAGATAGATAACGTTTATACACAGTTTGAGTAGCAAGATTGTGTTCAGTTATGACTTCCATTTTGTATCTTTGGGTAAGCAAAAGAAGCACATCATCTGGTACTTTAATTCCAACATATCATTTCTGGAATCTGAAGTGGCATTTGATTTAGATGTATTTACACAGCTCAGAGAGGACATGGTTGACAGGACCTTTGTTGTTTTGTAAGTGCAAATGAAGTGATGAAGCAAAGGAAAACAGTTTGCATTTTACATCAAGTTTCTTACAGTAGGTCTGTTTCACTAAAAAAGGCTGGTTTATTATTATTATTATTATTTATTAATATTGTTATCATATTAAAACTCTGGGCTGAGCTTATTTTGTCATTTTTGAGGGGTATTTTTGGTTTCACTTTATTTTGATGGTCCCTTTAACACATTCTGTTGACTATAAGTAACATTGCACTTATATATCTACTAACTCTCACCAGAGTGTTAGTAGAGTATTAGTAGACTGGTAGGGTTATGGTTAGATTAAGTTGACATGTACTTACAAAGTTACTTATGGTCAGTAGATCATCTGTTGGGAGACCATCACAATAAAGAGTTAGCAGATATTAAGCGGACAGTCTACTAATACTCTAATGAGAGTTAGTTGACATGTAGGTGCAAAGTTACCTATTGTCAACAAAATGTTCAAATGGGAAGAAGAGCTTTTACTGCTCTTCTCATCTTTATTCATAGGGTGGAGGAGGTGGAAGGTGGTTTGGCCAGTTTACAATGCACACAAACAACCCCCTCTTATTACACAATTGAGAGGTAGGTCTTGCAATTATATTATAATTATACAATTATTTTGTAATAAAAAAATGAATAAAAATAAAAGATTGCAAATAAAAAAAGTCTTCTCAAAGCTATTGTAATTACAAAAATTAAGTAACTGATTTCAAACCCCTTTTGAGTGCAAGTAAATCTTTGATTTTCTTAGTGCAGTTTTCATCACACATGCACAAATTTGCTCTCCATTCTGCTGTCAAAAATAAAGTCTTAAAAAAAAAACCTTAAAAATAATATTGTTACCATTTTTTTTAAGTAGATAGCTCATACATTTGTTGTTGTTGTTGTTTTTACAGTGTGTTTTTCACGCTCTTTAATGTGACATGACAGATCACTATTTTCACCTCAGTTAAAGCTGCATATGAATCAATCATCTTTTTAAATACAATGAGACATTACTTTCAATAAATTACACCTTTTTTCCAAGCTGTCCCTGCTGCAAGAATATGACACATGCTATGATTTCTGCTAATAATCCAACATATATTTAAATCAGTTGCCAGGCCACCGGAATTTCTCCCGGTGCTCCCAATCCGGGCCATTTGCATGCGTAATACTCTCAAAATATTATAACTTTAATTTAGAGTTGGAACTGAACTCTGCAGGTCATTGGCACTCCAGGACCGATATTGCCTACCCCTGCTCTAGACTTTTTGAAAGTGAAAGTGACAACGTATTGTAAAGTGTGGTGACCCATACTCAAAATTGGTCCTCTGTTTTTAACCCATCACAAGTGCACACACAGAGCAGTGAGAAGTGAACACACACCCGGAGCAGTGGGCAGCCATTGCTCCGGCGCCCAGGGAGCAATTGGGGGTTCAGTGCCTTGCTCAAGGGCACTTCAGTCATGGTATTGAAGGTGAAAAGAACGCTGTTCTTTCACAATCCCCACCTTCAATTCCTGCTGGTGCCAGAATCAAACCAGCAATCTTTGGGTTACAAGCCTGACTCTCTAACCATTAGGCCATGACTGCCCATCTTACCTGCCATCTGCCATTCACAAACTGCCCACTGCATCTGTCGATAAACTTACCTGTTTTGACCATTTACCTCTTGTCTCTGGCCTGTTCTGTGACACTCGTATTGCTACCATTTTTTAGTAATTTTTTTTCTAAAAATATTATCTTCATTTTTTTTGTTTTTTTTTTAACATGGCACTAAAACGGCCGTCATACGTAATGCATACGCGTCATACGCCTTTATTCTCAAAATATTGATTTTAATAGCATATTGCTATTATGACATATTGCTATAAATGTTTTTTTTTTGTTGTTACTTGGCACTAAAACGGCATCAGCAAATGTAAGTCACACATACGTCACATTTTGCATTTAAAAATAAATTTGCAACACTGTAAACAGCTATAGGCTATATTTCCCCTCACTGCTCAAATTGGGTAAAGTTAACAGTATTCAGGCTATATAAAAGTCAAGCCAAAATGAATTAATTTAAAGTGAAACTAAAGCCCTCTCTCATTTGGCACAAATCCAAATGTTTCAGTATTTGCCACATAATGGATATACTCACTTCACTCACAATTTGGCTTAAATTATCATTCACATATAATAGCACAGTAAGGCTGCGCTTTCACTGAACAAATTTTAATGACATTGACATTTATGTATTTCAGTGATTTAAACAGGAAAACTACAGCTAACCAATGTAATAATTTAATAATAATGATAATAAATCTTTATTTTCTAGTGCTTTAAATGTTACATCTCAAAGCGCTTTACACAAACAAATAAATCCTCAAAATGCATTAAAGATTACAAAATACGCAATAAGAGGAGAAATGCATTTGAAACACTTGAAAATAAAATAATATGGAAATAATTTTTTTTTCAACCAAAAGAAAGGTAAAAAAAAATATTCCGAGCAACACATTGACCATGACTCTCACAAAAATCCTAAAAATAAATTTCAACCACAGTTTTAGTAAAGAATTGTTTATTTATTTGGTATGAAATACTGACTCTTTAAATAAGAGTTTTGCCACACCTGACTGAGTGGTATTGTTCTAAAATTCGGACAAGATAAATTAGCCTCGGTAGAGTATGCCAGCGTGTTCACTTGGCGTTACAGAGCGAACGAAACATGAAGCGGGTGAATCCATCTGCAAGCTTTTATTGCACCGAGACATAGACGTGGTCATATACAGGCATGGGTTGACATCAGCAAACAGATACAAAACAGGGCAAGACACAAGAATAATGCAGGGACAGGTGAGGGTCCAGGGGGCGAGGAAAACGGGTATTCTGGCCAGACAGTCAAAGTACAATCGAGGGGCGTACAGAGTCCGAAACGCAAGGCAAAGGGTTAATCCATGACAGGCGGAAAGTCCAGGGCAGACTGAAAGCAGACAAGATGAGATAACTAGGCTAGGATCAAGACACAAATGACAAAACTAGAAAACAAGAAATAACTAGACTTAGGAAACTAGAAAGTGGCTCCGTAACGCAGCTAGCACTAGACAAGTGCTAAAGGCTGTACAACACTCAGCCCAGAATAGTTGGAAGGGCCTCGTATTTATGCCGTTCGTGATTGGCTGCAGCTGTGTGCGTGGTGAGGTGGAGCGTGGGAAATGTAGTCCAGGGTGTAGTGCAACAGTCTGTGTAATGTGAGCGTCAAAAGAATGGCACGGCGACCTCTGGTGGCGAGCGGACTGAAGATCATGGACCAGGTTTGTGACACTTGGATATTTTTTCTGATAATAGCATAAGAACTTAAATAGCTGTTTTGGTCATAATAGTAGAACATTATTCATTTAGCTACTTTTGTAATTTAGGCAGCTTGAAATGTGGAATTGAAATAAACAGTCAAATCGAAAACAAAATATAAAACTTTTTGCAAACATATATGAATGACCACTTTCGCATCATTGTTGTTTTTTTATTTAACTTTTAGTAGGACTAATTAAATCAGCAGGCTGACTTGACTGCTATATATAGTAGCCTACATCACCATTGCCTGTGGAAAGTGCAATAAAGTGTGCATTTACAAATAATTGTTATGGAGTGAACAAAACGTGAAGCGGGTGGATCAACATGCAAGCTTTTATTCATAGACAGAGGCGTGATCAAAAACAGGCAGGGATACAAACAGGGCAAAATGCAAGAGTAATCCAGGGACAGGCGAGGGTCAAACGGGAAATCCAAACAGACAGTCTAAAGTTCAATCAAGGAGGCGAACAGAGTCCAAGACGGCAAGACAAAGGGTAAAATGTGTAACTGTCTGATAAATGATTTAGAAAGTATTTGTCACGGCTGTGTCGTCAGGAACGAAGGAGAAACGAGCACTCGACGCACAGGAGATAATTCCACAAGGACATTTAATAAGTAAATACTTTAAATACTCTGGAGAAAATGTAGAATCACAGGATACACACAACCAAAGACACTTAAAGACCAGACAGGGAACTAAACACAAGGTGGAACTTAAATACACAAACTAATCAGTACATACACAGGTGATGACAATGAAACAATCAGGGCGAAACAAGGAGGGCGTGACTCGGGTAACGAGAGGGCTGAGTCCGGGGAGCACATGGTGAATCACAACATACACAAACACACGACGACAAGAAGGATACATGACACCACCTCCCCCCTCTGGCCAGGTGCGACCTCGCGCCGTAAAGTACCATCAAAAAGACAAAAAAAAAAAAAAGAGCACAGAAAACATAGTCCTTAATAATAAAGTCCAGAGAGTAGTCGGAGAAGGGTCTTTGGGAGGACGAAGACAAGGTGGACGACAGAATGACCAGGGAGGAGCAGGCGGAGGACGGAGACTTGGGGAAGAGCAGGAGAACAGCGGCAGGACCCAGAATGTCGCAATGGAGACCCATGGTGGCGCTGAGGGAGGAAGGAGCCACGGAGATGCAGGCGATGGAGCGGCACTGACTGACCGAGGCGAGCGGGTGACAGGGAGGCCGGGGGGGGATGAGAATTCCTGAATACAATCTGTATTTACCAGTTCCGGAACGACTTCTTCGTTGGTGTAAACCGCCCAGATGCACAGCAGCGCCATCAGTATGGTGAGACTCGCCTCCTCTGCTCCCAGTGTCCGCCCATCCTCCATGGCGGATGTCCCGACTGTCAAAGTGCCAGCCTTCCGGGCGCTGATGAGGGGAGTCTCCCGAAGATGGCCCATCAGCCGTCCATACGCGGACCTCCGTAGTTGTATCTTTGCCGGCTCGCGCACCTGATCAGACCTCTCGAGATGGCAGCAGTCCACAAATCTCTCCGGCTCAGTCGCTCCCGGCGCTGGCTTCGTTGGGGTTGTAGGATGCGGCTCTCTGTCTGCGGTGGGCACAGCGTTATACTCCACTCGGCGGTCGGCTCCGAGGCTGAGATGCTCTGGGTCGGGAGTGGTGCTGGCATTATCAACGGTGAGTGGCGACCCGTTGCTGGCCAGCACCCACTCCACGATGGTCATGAGGTTCTCTCGAGGAGGATTCCCGGACAACTTCCTCAACGCGCAGTTGTTGAGTCGCTGGATTTACCAATGGCAGAGGAAATCATCCGAAAGACTGGTCTCGGAGGCAACCTCCAGGAACGCCTCCGTGTACTCCTCGAGGGGGTCGTTCCCCTGCTCCAGTTTGAACAAGATTATTTCTGGAGTGAACATGACGGGAAAACTCAGGAACAAACAAAAAACTGGAATAAACGGAAATCAAAACGAAGAAAAAACACGCCACTACAACTTTTAGGTCTGGTCTTTTATGTCACGGTTGTGCCATCAGGAACGAAGGAGAAACGAGCACTCGACGCACAGGAGATAATTCCACAAGGACATTTAATAACTAAATACTTCAAATACTCTGGAGAAATGTAGAATCACAGGATACACACAACCAAAGACACTTAAAGACCAGACAGGGAACTAAACACAAGGTGGAACTTAAATACACAAACTAATCAGTACATACACAGGTGACGACAATGAAACAATCAGGGCGAAACAAGGAGGGCGTGACTCGGGTAACGAGAGGGCTGAGTCCGGGGAGCACATGGTGAATCACAACATACACAAACACACGATGACAAAAAGGATACGTGACAGTATTTCATTTTTTCCAGATTTCTAGCATTTTTCCAACGACACTGGTAATGGACATTTTTTTCTATAATGGCACAGCTTTATTTATTTATTTATTTATTTATCTGCATCTCCTGCACTGCATCTACTGTAGCACCTGCATAAAAGCTGTCACTGTTTAAATTAATGCACGGTTCAGATTCACTGTGTGTAATGTAAGTACGGCTCCAATAAAAATGAAATTATTTTATCACAAATGCATCTCTTGATTGAAACTGGTTGTGTCTAATTCTAATTATTTTCAAATAAAAAAAAAATTGTAGTGGATGGAACAGACTTTCAGTATCACCTCTGCTTAACCAAAAGTCTTTAATGTTTTGTTTTTGTTTTTTTCCTCCTCGAAAAAAGGGAAAGAAAAAAAATGTCTTGAAAGATAATCAAAGAAAAGTCCAAATAAAAAATGTATCAATGTGCAGCTGGTATACGAGTGACCGCCTGGCCTCTGTCTGGCCCAATGGCTGGAGTACCTAAGTATCTTAGTACTATAAATAACACAATACTGTAAGAGTAATTGATCACTTCCGAGGAAGTCTTTGACTCAGCCACTAATACTGGACTGAAGAACAAGAGAGAAAAGTAGGGTGTGTTTGCCAAGGAGGCAACAGGAAACAGATCAAATAGTCTGTACTGTAAAACATTCATTATTCATCACATCATTCAGTCATTCATCTTAAAGGCAGACAGTATCTTTTTTGGCCCGATCTTGTTGAGTTCTCTTTGAGCTCTGTAAATGTGGAGGGAGTAAAGGCAATTTATTTGTCTGCGCAGCTTTAAGGGAGAAACATCTGTGCTGTGCTTAGTTTATGTTGTTTCCTGATCTCTTTCATATTACTTACATAAGTTTATTATTTTTCATTGTCTATTATGTGTTCTTTTCATATGTCTACTACTTCTTAATCTTTATTCTTTTTGCAAGTAAATTAGAAATAAGAGTATGCATCCATTTCAAGGTTTTTAACATGTCAGGACGATGCTGAGAGGCACAAATATTTCATTGCTTTTGCTTTGGCGTAATTACACTTGTTGAATTTGTGCCGATCAGGCAAAGGTTTGGACAAAGGCAAAGGACTGAATCATTAAGAAAACTGCAACAAGTTCATAATTTTAACTCCTCAAAAAACTTCTCAGTTTCACTGAACAAATGTATTACCTCAATCAGCTCTTTGAATCAATGACAGCTTGTTGAAATCTGCCCCATGTCTCTCCGACCTACAGTCCGGTGGCAGGTCATTACAGGTACTGTTCAGCAGCAGGCTATTTAAAGACAGATGAACAAACATGGCAGGAGAAAAGCCACTCTACAGTTTTCAAAAATAATTATCGACGATTACGTACATGATTTTGAAATTATGTTGGGCTACGTGGTATGCATACAGTTAAATGGCCTACACTGCTGTTTAAAGAAGTTGCTTACGCTCATCAAGGTTGCATTTATTTGTTTTTATATTTTTGAAACCCTGAATTTTCATCAGCCATTACTCCAGTCTTTATCCAGTCTTTAGTATCACATTATCCTTCAGAAGTCATTCTATGCTTATTTATTGTCAGTGTTGGAAACAGTGTTGCTTTTAATTCATTTATTTATTTATTTATTTATTTATTGGAACCTCCCATCAAACACAGCTACATTGTAATTTTTTTTTTTTTTTTTTTTTTTCACATTGTGAAAGGGTGTGATCATGTTTTTTATCCAATGTATTTAGTTTTTTTTTTTACATTATAAATACATTTTTCAACAACATTGCAGAAATGTTTTAAATCATTACGGCATCAAACAATCCCAAATGCAGTTGTAAACGATCCCAGCCGAGAAAGAAGGGTCTTATCTAGCGTAACGATTGGTTATTTTCATTCAGTTTAATAGTAATGACTTTATGAATTTCTTCACTGATAAAATAGATAACATCAGAAATACAATAACCAATGTAGATTATACTGCGTCTAATATGTCAACTTCTTTCGTCACACCCAAAGAAAAACTGCAGTACTTTACCGCTATAGGAAAGGAAGAGTTAAATAAACTCAAATTACACTAAATTACTGAAAGAACTGTTACCTGTGGCAGAAGAACCGCTTCTCAATATTATCAACTCATCGTTATCTTTAGGTCACGTCCCTAAACCATTCAAGCTGGCGGTTATTAAGCCTCTTATTAAGAAACCACAACTAGACCCTAGTGAACTGGCAAATTACAGACCCATTTCTAATCTCCCATTTATGTCTAAAATTTTAGAGAAAGTTGTATCTGCTCAACTGTGCTCATTCTTGCAAAAAAATTATATCTATGAAGATAATGTTCGGGGTTCAGACACACTCTCTCTGTTTAAATCTAGATTAAAGACACATCTTTTTAGCCAGGCATTCAAATAATGCATCTCATAAACTTTTTCCTGCAGTTATATCTGATCAAATGTTCATTATTAATCTCTTAGCTCTGGTTGAACAAATATTTCTTTGCTTAGTTTGAACAGCAGCTACGCTAATTATGTTCCTATTTGTTCTCTGTTTCTGCCATGGGGTTGACATCCCGTGATAACCAGGAATACACAAGCTCCAGTGTGGATCCAGAACACTTAAGAAGAGATGATGCCAACCCCATAGAGGACTTCAGATGATGCCAGCCCTTAAACAACATACAGCACTACCGAATTCTTTTACTAATTTATAGTGTTCTTTGTCTGTTTGATTACTACATATATTGTAAAAATGTTAATTTGATGTAAAGTTGCTTTGCAACGATATGTATCGTGAAAAGTGCTATACAAATAAATTTGAATCGAATTGAATTAAAAAAAAAAAAAAAAACAATTTAAATACTTTTTAATCTCAAACGCTCGTCTTGTCTTTCTCTCCCTGAACTCTGTGTATTCTGACTCAAGACAGTTAGGGTATGTCAAAAAACTCGTATTTTCTCCCTCAACTTCAAAGATCATTTCAAAATTTTCCTACATCACTGCAGAAGTACAGACACAGTCTTTGCAAAGTGAACATGCAAAGAAGATCAAACACCCTTAACAAAAAAGGCAAAACATCGATATAGGCAGGGGCGATTCTAGGATTTTCATTTTAGGGGGCTCAGCCCCCAATGAAGGTATAATAACAAAAAAAAGAGAATAATTATATATATATATATATATATATATAAATGTTTGACTAATAGAGGTGGTATACTATACTTACTGCAATATTCCACTGTATTGTATAGATAGGTATAACATTTGATTACTGAATAAGCCAAATACAAGTCTTTCTGATCTCGCACACACACTTGTATACTGTACAAATACAAAATTTTAGTGTTTGCATTTCTAGTACAAGCCTCTTTCCTTAGCTGAAGTATGCAAACCTCTTTGCCACATGCACTAGAAACTAATGAAAGTTAAATTTTCAAATGAAAATGGCAACATGATCTTTTTAAAAAGTATGTGTTTATGTGCTTCATTTTCACTGGAGGAAACAGCTGTGGTGTGATGAGGGGTGAACACAGCGAAAACGCAGGCTACAGTAGATGGGGAACCGATTGCTCCCCCCATGATATTTTATATACTGTATTTAAACTCCACAGATGCAGATATTATAACAATCTATCGATAAACACAGACCTTGTCCTTTGTTTTTCGTTCTGCACCACTGCAGTCTGCAAATTGAAGAACGTGCTGAAAGAAAGAGGGCTGTAGCCCCCTATAAATGGCCTAGCGACGTCCATGGATATATGATGATTTCGAAGTTGAGGGAGAAAATACGATTGGAGTTTTTCGACATACCCTAACTGTCTTAAGTCAGAATACACAGAGTTCAGGGACAGCAAAACATGACAAGTGTTTGACATTAAAAAGTATGTAAATTATATTATTTTTATGAAAATAACCGATCGTTTTGCTAGATAAGACCCTTCTTCCTCAGCTGGGTTTGCAACCACATTTGTGATCGTTTGAAGCTGGATTTAAACTGCATTTTGGAAGTTCAAAATCGGGGCACCATATCAGTCCATTATATGGAGAAAAATCCTGAAATGTTTTCCTCAAAAAACATAATTTCTTTACAACTGAAGAAAGAAAGACATGAACATCTTGGATGGCAAGGGGGTGAGTACATTATCTGTAAATTGTTGTTCTGGAAGTGGACTTCTCCTTTAAACAAGGTACCTATTCTTGCATTATTCATAAGTTCATGTCCCTGGGTAACATCTGCATGCAAGTCTGAAGAGAACAAATAATATGCTAGTGGACAGCAATCCCTATGAGAGAGAAGTCTGGTGTGGAGGGTGGATCTGGAACAGACTTCTTTCCAGGTTGTTACAATCTCTTCTCTTCAAGAACATCCAAATAAAATTCGAACATTCAAAATGATTGTTACAGAGGCTCTTTTGGTTGTTGTTGTTATTATTATTATTATTATTATTATCATTATTATTATTATTATTATTATTATTATATATTTTAAAAACAATTATACATTTTATAGTGTTTTTATGCATTTTTACATTTATTCCAAAATAATAACAAAAGGCAGTAACAATTTCGACAATATTTTGGAAACTCTTTACAATAAGGTTTCATTGGCCTCTGGAATTGTCAGTCAGCTGTCAACAAAGCAGATTTCATTTTGGCTTTTTCCATTCAATCTACACTGAGTATCCTGGGCTTGACTGAGACGTGGATTCGTCCAGAAAACTCAGCAACCCCTGCTGCTCTTTCTTATAATTTCTCTTTCTCTCACACCCCTCGTCGGGAGGGGTGGGGGTACTGGAATACTCATTTTTAACAAATGGAAATTCTCGACCCACTCTCTGCTATGCAATTACAACTCATTCGAATCTCATGCGATTAATGTAATGGCTCCAATTACACTCCACATTGTGGTCATTTACCGCCCTCCTGGTCAACTGGGCACCTTTTTAGATGAGATGGATGGGCTGCTGTCCTCATTCCAAGAGGATGGCAGTCTACTTCTAGTCTTTGGTGACTTTAACATTCATGGGGACAAGCCTTATGCTTCAGACATTCATTCACTCCTAGCCTCATTTGATTTCAAACGCCTTGTCACTACAAGCACACACAAATCAGGCAACCAACTTGACCTAATTTACCCACACAATTGCATTGCAGACAACAGTTCGGTTAAACCCCAACACATCTCCGACCATTTCTTCATTACACGTAACCTACATCTTGCTACCAGTATGCCTCCAACCCCTCTACCTGTTACTTTCAGACGAAACCTACGCTCCCTTTCACCCTCCCATCTTTCTTGTGTAGTGTCCTCCTCTCTTCCCTCTGCAACCTTTTCTTATCTCTAGAGGTTAAGCATCGGTCCAAACTCGGGGCAGCAGAGAGAAAATGGCGCAAATATAAAGATCCATCTGACTTGAGTATGTATCAGTCTTTGCTTTCATCTCTCTCTGCTCAAGTCCATACTGCCAAATATAGACCAATCTCTCTCCTTGCATTCATAGCAAAAACACTTGAATGAGTTGTTTTTAACCAGGTATCACTACTTCTCTCACAGAACAGCAAATTGGATGCTAACCAGTCAAGTTTTAGGAGTGGCCACTCAACTGAGACTGCACTACTGTCAGTCACTGAAGCCTTGTAGATTGCAAAAGCTGATTCAAAATCATTAGTACTCATTTTGCTGGATCTATCTGCTGCTTTTGACACTGTGAATCATCAGATCCTCCTGTCCACCCTCTCATCGCTGGGCATCACAGGCATTCCACTTCACTGGTTTAAACCCTATCTCACAGGTAGGTCTTTCAGGGTGGCCTGGGGAGGGAAGGTATCCAAAGCACATCATCTCGTCACTGGGGTTCCTCAGGGATCAGTTCTTGGACCCCTCCTCTTTTCCATATACATTACATCACTGGGACCCATCATACAGGCACATGGCTTCTTCTACCATTGTCCACCAACAAGATGCCGGCGCGGTCAGACGCAGCGGCTACTCCGGGTCCCAACGACGGTGCTTTTATGTCGTTTAATGTCGTCCGTTCGTCTTCAAACAATGTAAATGTACCGCTAAAACATAGGGAAAGCACTCCAAAACAGATTTATGATCGCCAAAGCCTTTTGGAAATCGGAAATGCACAAAAACACCAACTCTTGCCAGCGGCCATTGAGAAGCTTCGAGGCCTTTGTATACTGCTGAAGCCGGACCTCGAGACTGTGGCCTCGCCTTCTGATGCTACCCGCACAAAGCGGCGGCGCCGGCAGTGCGAGAGAGGACGGAAGCGCGGTAAGCGCGGAGGCATACGAGCTAGGCTACGGGGCAAACCCCACAAGACCGGCTCTTCCAACACTCATGCTCTCAAATGTTCGCTCGCTGGAAAATAAACTGGAGGAAATTCAGCTCAGTCGGTCCACAGAGCACGAGGCAAGGGATTGTTGTGTGTTTGTTTTCACTGAAACTTGGCTAAACGACAAAATCCCGGACTCCGCCATTCAACTGCACGGGCTAACCTGCTGCCGAGCGGACAGAGATTCATCACTGTCTGGTAAGACTCGCGGGGGAGGACTGTGTGTTTATATCAACAAGGAATGGTGTAACAATGCTGCAGTGGTGACAAAACACTGTTCATCGCTGGTGGAGTTTATGTTTGTGAAGTGTCGGCCATTCTATCTGCCGCAGGAGTTCACGGCCATTGTTATTGTCGCGGTTTACATCCCGCCGTGTACAAACGCTAAGGACACGCTTCATGAGCTGTACAGCGCCATCAGCGAACAACAAACAAATAACCCCGACGGCTTTTTCATCATTGCCGGTGACTTTAATCACGTGAACTTAAAGTCAGTTTTGCCAAAGTTCTACCAACACGTGAACTTTGAAACAAGGGGAAACAACACACTGGACTTTGTTTATACAACAAATAAAAATGCTTACAGGGCTGAACCCCGCCCCCACCTGGGGTACTCCGACCACATCTCTGTTATGCTAATCCCAGCATACAGACCACTTCTCAAACTTACCAAACCGGTTCAAAAACAGATCACGGTATGGCCAGACAATGCTACCTCTGCACTACAGGACTGCTTCCAGGACACAGACTGGAACATGTTTAAAGAGGCAGCCACCTACAATAACCATACAGACCTGCAAGAATACACAGAAACAGTGACTGCTTACATCAAAAAGTGCATAGATGATGTGACAGTCACCAAAACCATCACCACACGTGCCAACCAGAAGCCATGGATGACAGCAGAGGTTCATGGGCTGCTAAAAATCCGAGATGAGGCATTCAGATCAGGAGATAAGGCAGCTCTCAAAACAGCAAGAGCCAATCTGTCTCATGGCATCAAGAAGGCAAAACATCAATATGCTCAGAAAATCAACAATAACTTCAGCGACAGTAAAGACACACGGAGCCTGTGGCAAGCCATTCAGACCATCACTGACTACAAGCCCCTGCCACAGGCCAGTGACGATGACACATCCCTGCCAGATGCACTCAACCACTTCTACTCACGTTTTGAGACACAGAACGACACTCCTGCACAGAAACTCCACACATCTCCAAACAACCAGGTACTCTGTCTTTCTCCAGCCGACGTAAGGAAGACCCTATCCAGGATAAACCCACGAAAGGCTGCGGGCCCTGACAACATACCTGGCCGTGAACTAAGAGACTGTGCTGCACAGCTGACGGATGTCCTAACAGACATCTTCAACACCTCGCTGAGCCAGGCAGTCGTCCCCACGTGTCTCAAATCTACTTCCATAATTCCAGTTCCAAAGAAGTCTCCTGTGTCCTGTCTCAATGACTATCGTCCCATAGCACTGACCCCAATCATGATGAAGTGCTTTGAGAGGTTAGTCATGCATCACATCAAGTCCAGTCTCCCAAACACGATGGACCCATTCCAGTTTGCATACCGTCCAAACCGCTCCACGGACGATGCAATATCCAGCACTCTCCACCTAGCTCTCACCCACCTGGAACAGAAAGACTCTTATGTTCGAATGCTGTTCATTGACTTCAGCTCAGCATTCAACACAATAATCCCTCAGCAGCTCATCCACAAACTAAACCTGCTGGGCCTAAACACCTCTCTCTGTAACTGGATCCTGGACTTCTTAACTGGTAGACCCCAGTCAGTCCGTGTCGGCCGCAACACCTCCAGCACTACCACACTGAGCACAGGTGCCCCACGGGGCTGTGTTCTCAGCCCGCTGCTCTTCACACTGCTGACCCACGACTGCACTGCCAAGTTCAGCTCCAACCACATCATCAAGTTCGCTGATGACACGACTGTGGTAGGTCTCATCAGCAACAACGATGAAACACACTGCAGAGAGGAAGTGGCACAGCTGGCTGAATGGTGTGGCGCTAACAATCTGTCCCTCAATGTGAGTAAGACAAAAGAGGTTGTGATGGACTTCAGAAGAAACTCTATTGACCACCCCCCACTGACCATCGACAGCTCAACTGTGGAGAGAGTCAGCAGCACTAAATTCCTGGGGGTGCACATTACAGAGGATCTTACCTGGACCACCAACGTCATGTCGCTCAACAAGAAGGGCCAACAGCGCCTCCACTTTCTCCGCCGGCTGAAAAGGGCAAGTCTCCCTCCACCCATCCTCACCACTTTCTACAGGGGCACCATTGAGAGTGTGCTGACCAGCTGCATCACTGTCTGGTACGGAAACTGCAGTGCTGCTGACCGCAAGACCCTACAGCGGACAGTGAACACAGCTGCAAAGATCATCGGTGCCCCTCTCCCCTCCATCCTGGACATTTTCCTTGCACGATGCTCTAGCAAGGCCTCCAGCATCGTGAAGGACCCCACCCATCCCTCCCACAATCTCTTCCAGCTCCTGCCATCAGGTAGAAGGTACCGGAGTATCAAAGCTCGCTCTGTCAGATTTCTCAACAGCTTTTTCCCCCAGGCTGTGAGAGTCCTTAACTCCAATCTCCCTGTAACCCTCTGAAACCATGAAACCTCAGCCTCCTCCCCCCAACTCATTAAAACTGCTGACAATCTTTCAAAGTGCAATTCTGAGTGTGTTACACACAGGTGAGTGGGCTATACAAACCACTTGTAGTAACACACTTATGTACATTAGACACTTTCTATAAACACTTGCTGCTACAAAGACTCGGATCGGATTAGCTGCTTCCCTCAAAATCTCTCTTCTGCACAATTTAATGCACAAAATATCTATTTTGCACAATTTCATGTACACATGTCTCTTTTGTAAAACGTCATGTACGGTACTTATGTAAAGTTTTTGTTGTCTCAGTTTTGTATGTGTAGTCAATTATTTATTATAGTTATAGTATTTATAGTATATGTATAGTCAAATGGTTAACTGTTGTATAAGTCTGTAATTGCTTTTCTTATTCGTGTACTATTGTATGTTTATATTATGGTTAACTAGTATGTAGCACCGTGGTCCTGTGAGACACGACATCTCGTTCTACTATATGTCCACACATGTAGCAGAATGACAATAAAGCTTGACTTGACTTGACTTGACTATGCTGATGACACACAGCTCTATCTTTCATTTCAACCAGATGATCCAACGGTAGCTGCACGGAACTCAGGCTGCCTGGCAGACATCTCGGCGTGGGTGAAAGAACATCACCTACAGCTCAACCTGGCAAAGACTGAGCTCCTTGTCTTCCCTGCCACTCCAAATCTACAGCATGATTTGCCTATTCCTGGTTCTTGAGTTCTGAATCGTTCCCCTCTTCGGCGACCATACGGGTGGCTGAAACAGAAACATATGTTTCTAATTTTCAGCACCAGAGTTGGGTTACAGCTTTGACCTGAAGGACGCGTGCTGTTATATTCAGGTTGCTCTGACGCAGATCGTTTTTCAGTCTGCTTTAGGGCTCAGACATATCAGTACAGTTCTCTCCTTGGCTTTCCTGCTTTTTCGGAGTGATCTGTTTCCCCGCACTTTACAAACTCACGGGGGGTGCCCTGCCCCACTTGGAAGAAAGGCACCTGGAACCTCAACTATCTCGACGACTGGAGTATGAATACCTCACTTTTTAGATTTGTTGGACGAATATAGGAACTTGGTGCCTTCGCACCTTAGCCATTGGGATTTCGGGTCAACTGGGAGAAGGGTGAACTCTTAAAAAGAGAACAAAGCTCTTTTTTGTCAGCAAAAAGGGTTGGTGCTGAACTGCCTAGTTCTTTTCAGGCACAGGACAGCGGCCCCTCTAAACTTTTCAGAGGCTCCTAAAGCGTATGACGGCTGTAGCCGCAGTTTGGTCGCTCGTCTGTTATACATGAGATTGCTTCAGCACTGACTACACGACCAGATCCTGAGATGGGCATGGCACCATGGCATACCTCGGGTTGGCGTTCCCCTCAGTGTTGCCACCTTCTCAGCCACTCGTCAGACCCTGTGTTCCTACAGGCAGCTGTGCTCTTAGGCCAGGTGTCGAGGCACGCAGCAGTCATCTCGGAAGCCTCCGGCAAGAGCTGGGGTACCATTTGCAACGGGCAGACATCAGGCTCCTGGAAAGGACCTTGACTGCAGCAACATTAGTCGCTTTAAGTTGCTAGCAGTGCTTTGACCTCCGCTGGTTCCTACCGATGCTGCGGGACAAGTACACGCTAGTCCATAAGGACATCTTAGCCACGGTAGCGCACCCCTGAGGTGGTCTACGCTCCTGTTGCATGTTGCAACTCGCCCACCATCTCCTCTATGCAGCTTAAATCGCTGCATGCCGTTCACTTTTTTGGAGGGTTGAGTTGCGACCAAGAGAATGGCAACTCTAACCCCGGGTGTCCAGCTCGTCCGTCTCGGGAGGCACGCACTGGAACACAGCTGGATCCGGGGTCTACGAACAAGTACGCCTTCCTGCACAGACCCTGTGCTAGATTGAGGGGGACGAGGAACAGGTTCTGCTGGTGCGTCTTTCTGGCCCACCCGGACCTGGGTTGCTGACACTCATGCTCCTCGCGACAGCCCCTCCCTGGAAGATTCCCCTGTAGAAGAACTTTCTTCTCAGGAATGGGCATAGTCTGGCACCCGCATCCCGATCTGTGGACCTGTACATCTGGCTTCTGGATGGGATGCAATAGACCACACTGGCCTTTCCCAGGCCGTGGTAGACATTATCACTCAGGCTAGGCCCCCCTCTATGAGGCAGGCATACGCTCTGAGGTGAGGTCTTTTCGTTGTATGGTGCTCCTCTCGCCAAGTGGACCCCCTGAGATGCTCAGTCAGAGTTGTGCTTTCCTTCTTGCGGGAGAAGTTGGAGCAAAGGATGTTCCCTCCACTTTGAATGCATTCATCGCGGCCATCATGGCATATCACGATGCAGTGTATGGTCGTCCCTAGGGAAGCATCACCTGACCGTCAGGTTCCTGAGGGTTGCGGGAGGATAAGTCCTTCTAGACTGCACCTTATCCCCTCTTGGGATCTCTCCGTGGCCCTCTTAGGTCTACGGAGTGCTCCCTTGAGCCGCTGAATCAGTTGAGCTAAAAATCTGGTCGCTTAGACCTCGCTCCTGATTGCGCTCACTTCCATTAAGAGGGCAGGGAACCTGCATGCATTTTCAGCCAATGGAACGTGCCTTGAATTTGGTCCGGCTATTCTGACGTGATCTTGAGATCCCAGTCTGGTTATGTGCCTGAGGTTCCCACCACTCACCTTCGGTTTCAGGTGGAGAAGGCAGACCCGGCCTTAGTGTTGCTTGGCTTCTTGTGCCAAGGTGAGCTGTGTCCCCTAGGAGTTGAGTCCACTCTATGAAGAGTTACTCCTCCTAGGCGTCGTGCACAGCACCTCTCTAGCAGACTGTGGGCAGGATGTAGGAGCTGCGGGACGACACCCATCACCGTGCAAGATTATATTTTTTTTGCGCTGAACTGTGTCCTCCCATGTGTTGTGGGTAACTTCAGGTAATTGGCGGGAGGACGGCTCGTGTTATCTTGCTGTGCCATTCCTTACGGATCCGTGCGCTTTCTCCCAGTTGTTCTCCTCAGTGAACTCTGGGTCCTCCATTGCCCCGCAGTTCAGATTAGGGCGAAGTAGTCCATGATTGTGCTCCGACAGGGGGTCTCCTTTGCCCCCTGAAGGTTGTGGCATACGTCTCAGAATTTTTCTCCACGGTTTATTCCACCGTATTTCCCCCCAGTATCTTATTAGATATTTTATTTTTACCCAGTCTTACCTTAGACCCAGGCGGGTCACCCAGGGTAACTCTCCATCTCAGGATGATCTCCAACCAGAGCATGTATCGGCACACATCTTGTGTTCTGAAGCATCGAATTCATCATCCCACCAGTTCTTGTTTCAAGATTCTCATCCACAGGCAACCCGTTTTGGGCACAGGGAGGCGCATTTTTACTGCATAATACTGATTATGAACAGCACAGCACAGCAGTTTATGTATTTATCAAAAAATGGATAAATATTAATTCTGCTGTTAAAACAAATAAAGAAAAAGTGTAGGAGAGAGGTTATGATGTGCAAACAGTGAGAAACTCTATTTCACATCTTTACATCTAATCTGGTTGAGTAAACAGTAAGCATATTTTGACGTGCTGTCCTGGGGGAGGGCTCCGAGCCTGGAATATGGCCCGAACCCAGAGAACTCCCCCAAACCACTCTCTGCTCTGCTGCACTGGAAGGGCGAGTCCCTCTTGCAGCCGGAGACGAGGAACGGTTTGATGCGTTGGACGAGGGAAGGAGGGCCCTGTCCGCTGCCGAGTACGCAGTGTAACTCAATTGGCAGATGGAGGGCCCACACTGCGTGAGCTGTGGCTCTGCTGCATCGGAAGGGGAAGCCCCGTCCGACGCTGGATAGGCAAGAATATTCATGTGATGCTGTGAGATGCTGTGAGAGAGTGGTTTTTTTGGGGGGTTTTTTTGAGCTGCTGTAGTTGCTGCTTCGATGTGAAATGAGTGGCTGGAAAAAATTTTTCTGTGGGCAAGCCCATTTGAGCAAGAATCAGTTTTAGATGTCTTCGAACCAGAAACATGTTGCACGTTGGTTAGAGTTATTGATGCAAAGAGGGTGAAGAAAAGATTTAGACTGAGCATTCCTGAGTTGTAGGTAGGAAAAGGGAGCCTGATATTTTAGATTGAAAAGAAGAGTAAGAAGAAATATAAGGAAGGGCCATAACTGTTTGCGGAGGCAGCCTCACACGTGGATTAGCTCCTGGTCATTGATAGGGAAAAGGAGCAGCAGGAGGCTAAAAGTAAGGTGACAGATCTTGAGTGGCTAGCGAAGGCAGCCTCACACTAGCATCTGCTACCAGAGGTAGAAGGGAAGGGGTGGGAAGGATAGGAGGTTGGAAAGTCGTGTCGGCGTGCAGTGTGAGGAGCAGCTGAGTCTGGGGTGCAGCCCAGGCTTACTAATGGCTTGCTACGACTTGACGATTGAGGACAGAGCTGAAACTTGATCTGAAAGAAAACAATGTTATTTTAAATGAAGTCGAGAGCTGTGTGCAGCATCGGGCGCAATTGTCGGCGAAGACAGTATCACTCTTAAATCAGCCTCTGGGTTAGTGTCTGCTATGGGAGCTGGAGGCCACTGAAAAGAAAAAGAGTTATTAGTAACAGGAGGAAAAGCCTGAGATATGTGGGCCTGAGTTGCAAGCGGAGACAACCTCACACTTTCTTCAGCTGCTGTAGGTCACGGGAAGGGGCGGGGGGGTTTGAGACATCCAGAAGAGTCTGTGGAGCCAGTGAAGGCAGCCTCATGCTACCGTATGCTGTTGGAGCTGGAGGCCACTGAAAAAGAAAAGGATTAAAAGTAACGGGAAGCAACTTCAGGCTTGTTTAAGCTGCTGGGAGTGGTTTGTGACATTCTGCAGTAAATGCTAAAATGCTTGAGTGGCCTGCAGTGTTGCCAACCCAGCAAATTTGTTGCTAGATTTAACAACTTCTCAGACCACCCTAGAAACTTTTATTTATTTTTTTAATTATGGTTATTAGTATTATTATAATATTTATTTATTTATTTTATTTTAATTTATTTTATTTATTTATTTTATATATGTTATACATTTATGTTAATATTTGACAACTTTTCATAAAAAGTGAAAAAATGCTAAAAAGACACTTTTCCTCTTAACCACACAAAATGAGTATTGAAGCAGCTAGCCAGCTGAGCAGCAGATTAGCTGGTAAGAGAGGTGCTTAGCAGTAAGCTTATCACGTACAAATTAGGTTGCTAGTTGCACTTCTTCAACAAAAACATTAATAGCTGCTTTAAGATACACATTAGTTGAGAGTATGCACCTATGATTGTTAATTTAGGTGTACTGTTGAACTTATTTTTCTCGAAAATCAATCTTTTTCCATCATATCTGTCTGTGTAAAACGTGTAATTTAAAACCCAGCTAAATGCTAGTAAAAATTAATACAGAACATTTGAGTAATTTCGTTTCGCGACTTCACCTATAAACACACACAAAAATCATTTGCAACACGGCCTGCCAGCGACTGCTGCGAGAGCTGGAGGCCTGACTGCATGCGGCGCTGCGGCTAGAACAGCCACGGTGAAAAGTTGAGCCGAAGCGGGAAGCGAGTGAGGTTTTGCTGCGGTGAGAACTGGGACGCGACCCGGGCTCATTGATGCCTGCTGCTGCGACCCAACACTCGAGGAGAGCCGGGTCTTGTGCGGGACTATGGTGGTGTCAAACGAGGAGAGTTCAGGGCTTTGCTCGATCTGTTGGCTGTCTTGGTGGCTGGAGTGGATTTAGGCGTGAGGTTGGCTAATCTGCAGGGTGAAAAAATATTCCGTACGGGTCCGCTTTGTTTGTCCTCTGCGAGAATGGCTCGTCGAGATTAAACAGCGTATACTGTCCACTTTCCGTGCAGAGGATATATTGGCATGTTCGAATGATACGAGGATGCCGGGGAAGAAACTGGAAGTCTTCCCGGTGGAGGCGATGTTAAGCCTCAGCGTTGTGGTGAGCGTGTGGCTAATCGAACGGAGCGACGGTCGCAGTGAAGCGTAATGCTCAACGGCAGTTGCGACAGGGGATCTCGTGTAATGTTACGGGTCTCGTCGTTGTGTGAAAACGGTTGAGTCTGTAATATAATGGCAAAAGGAGCAAAACCAAAATGCCGAAAAACAGTCGAATGATGGAGGTAAGTCGGCTGTGTGCATATATATGACTTGTGCTAGTTTGGATGATTAGCTAGACGAGTTGCACCTGTGCCAAATTAGTTGATTATCTGATCGTGCTCCTCCTGAACTAAACACTACATTTAGAACCAAAAACTGTGCATGTAAACGTAGCCATTGTATGCTTTGTATGGGAAAGCCCTTCCTGTAAACGGCTATAAATGTATAAATAGTGTTGTGTGTTCCACAATTATTGTCAAGTGTCAATAAGATGGATTGCCTGTTCTGGTGCTTAATGCTCTGTGACCAGACGGCAGCAGTTCAAAGAATCAGTGTGCTGGATGTAAGAGGTCTAGAGTGGTCTAGCCCTTTTGCTCACTCTGGATAAGTACAGTTCTTGGAGAGTAGGGAGGGTTGTACCAGTGAAACACTCAGCAGTCTGGACTATCCAATGCAGTCTTCTGAGGTCAGATTTGGTAGTTGAGCTGAACCAGACAATTATTGAAGTGCAGAGGACGGATTCAGTGATGGCAGAATAGAACTGGTTCAGCAGCTCCTGTGGCAGGTTGAACCTCCTCCTCACCTGTGCAGATATGTGGATAATATGGATATATTTTGTAAGAATTTGAAAGTTATGGGTTGTCTCTCATCTGGACTTGAGTGCTGGGAATGTTAAATTCCTTTGATCAGGAGAAAGGTTTGAGATTTATTTATTTAGGGGAAGGAGGAGCCACAGATTAGTTGAAAACTAATTATTAATTAAAAACTAATACTATTATAAAAAAAAAAAAAACCTTGAAATCTATTACTATTAATGCTATTATTAATCAGTGCTGGGAGTAACGCATTACAAAAGTAATAATATCACAGTAGTATATTACTTTTTGCTGTAACGCAGTAATATAACGCATTACTAATCAAATTGTGGTAATATTGTTACTCGTTACAATCTCAGTAACGCAAGTTACAACAACATATTTTAACTCAAAATTAAGTGGTGAATTTACCAACACGCAAAACAGAACCAGGAAAAAAATTGTGTGTAAAATGGTTTGTCTATTTCCTGTTGCTGGAATTCGATGGTTAAGATGACTGCCGAAACGGATTCTACATGTGTGAGATGAACACACTCCCGTTTGATTCACTTCATCAGAGAAAAGAATAAGAATGCATAATCAGGTGTAATCTATGTGCAACACCAAACTCTCAACAAGGAGAAATAGCACAAATAACTCTTGGAACCACCTGAATTGGTGCCACTAACACTAAGCTAACGGAGAGAGAGAGAGAGAGCTGCGGGGTCGGAAAGGAGAAAGAATGCGGCGGACGAGCGTAGACCAGTTAAATGAGTATTTTTTTTTTTGTTGTTTGTTTCCGCTGTTCACCTCACGCACACACAAACAGCATTGCAAACGTTGCAGACTGTTGATTGTCAGAATAAAATACAGTCAACCAAACATATACACTGATAAATTAAAATAGTGCGTACTGCGTAGTACAATCCGTGCCATTCAGCCTGAGGTCTGAGGAACATATTTGTTCATGTGAGGATGTTTTTACACACGTTGAGTACAAAGCCTGGTTTACTAATAAATAATAGTTTAGCATTCAAATACATCTCGAATATAGACACATTTAATTGGGTTCATGCCGAATGAGAGAGGTAGGCTGCGTGAGAACAACGCGTTTGCTTTCAGTATCGCTTTAAATTAGCCTAATTCGTTTTGGCTTGTTTAGCAACTTAAATATTTAATTCTCGTTTTGTTCCAAAAACCGTTCAAAATAGTCTATAGGCTAGGGATTGTGTTTATTGCTTGTACATTATAACGTTCCACTTTATTTACCGGGGTTATTTATAAACATAATAATTTTGTGATTATCACATTTAGAACAATGCGGGCTAGCTACGAGGGAAGATGCAACTAGGATTATTCTGTTGATTTTCCCTTTGGCAGAGAAGCCTGGAAATTGACTAAATCGACATTTGGAGAGCAACACAGAGACTGTGTGGCATTACCAATGTTCTCCGTATTGCCTTTTTGTTTATTTTTTTTTGCTGTCACTCCGCCCACAAAACACATGAGGATTGCAGGTGAAGACCAATTAGGAGAACATGTATTTAGTACAAGATTTAGAGACTGGAAGGTCGTCTTATCAGAACTTGTGGGTCACGTTCCCTCGGGAGGCAGCCTTTGCGGGTGGATCTGTCGGAGTGTGCATTTCCGGGGATGGTGGAAGAGGAGTGGTGCTACCTGTTTATCCTGTTGCTAAAGGACATTTTGCTTGGCTGGTGAATGTCTCGCTCACAATTTTGGGATTTAACTGGAGTTTCTCACCATACTCCGAAAATCGGTGTTTTGGAGCCTGGAAAAAGAAGGAGCCGAGACAGGCCGACGACGCCACCGATGTTCCCGAGTCACTCACTCCTAGCCACCTGTGCTGCCTGCTTGGTCAGTGTTCGCTTTACCCACCATCACACCTATACACATTGCACTCATTACTCACTCATATTTAAAAATTCAGTTTTTTATTTTGTTTTGTTTCATTCAGTTATTTCTCTAAGTTTTGGAGTGGAATTGTGGTGCTTAGAAAAGAAGTTGTCCATATGATGTGAATGTTACCTTGCCTCATTAAAAACTTTTTTTTTTTCTTTCTTTTGAGGCTTTCGCTTTAAGTCAAGTAAAGTCTGAGTGCAATGTTGGATTACAAATTTCTAAAAGGTTATGTATATTGTGATTTAGCAGACAGCCCAAGCCCTGAGACGGTAATGTTGGATTACAAATTTCTAAAAGGTTATGTATATTGTGATTTAGCAGACAGCCCAAGCCCTGAGACAGTAACCTTTTGTCTTTATACATTTCCTGAGCATCTGGCAGGTTTCCCAAGTTAAGTGTGAAGTCTAAGCTCAAGGTACAACTGTGCCTTTTGTTTAGCACCTTTGCATTTGAATGACACTTGTATGCTAAATAGATCAAGGCTGGGAAAAATCTTTTACTGGGCTGATTTCCTGTACCACATTTGCATGCTTTGTTTAGATTGATTCCACCTCTATGTACTCCGCCTCCTTCAAACCTATATACTTTGCTGTGCTGAGATATTGTCAGACTTTTGAGGACTGCAGAGCTACGCAGCGCATTCTCAATAAAGAATTCTGCTGAAGATACCCAAGAGTCTCCTGGTCTTCGCTTCTGAGTTTCCAACAGTTTTGGTGCCGTGACCCGGATAGAGCTCCTCACCTGAATCCAGATTGAAGCTCAACAAGCTCAACAAAGATCTGACTTCGTTCCAGACTGAATCTTTCTGTACCAAGGGTTGGTGAGTATCACTCTATCCAAAAGAACCATTAGAAGCCAGTACATGTGGTTATCCTCTGCGCCGCCAGAGAAGTGTTAACAAACAGCTGCAGGGTTTGTTTAACAGACAAGTTATCCTCTATTTCAGGTAGAGAAGATTAGCATTACGTGCTAATATCAGTTATCCTCTATTTCAGGTAGAGAAGATTAGCATTACGTGCTAATATCTGTTATCCTTTGTTTCGGCAGAGAAGAATTGTTTATCCTCTATTTTAGGTAGAGAAGATTAGCATTACGTGCTAATATCTGTTATCCTTTGTTTCGGCAGAGAAGAATTGTTGATCCTCTCTTCAGAGAGAGAAGTTTAGCGTAAAGTGCTAATATCTGTTACCCTCTGTTTAGGCAGAGAAGACTAGTGTAAAGTGCTAGTAGTTTGTGTTGTCTTCTGTTAATTCAGGAAAGGTTAACTATAGTTGATCTGTGTTAACAAGCGTACCCTCTGTTGATCAGAGAAGTTTTAGTGTTGTGATTGTGTGGTAACAAAGAAACTCACAAAATGGTTAGAAAGAACGCTAGGCTGATCCCCACAACTGAAAAAGGTGGTCTCGCAACTCCTTTGTGGTCAGATAGCGAATTCAAATCACTGTTAGGAGTGCAAATGAACCTAATAGTAACTGAAAAAGTTAGACAAGAATTGACTAAGAAATATGAGATCCATCCAGACAAGACTTGGTCTGTAGATGAGTGTAAAAAAGTACTTGGAGCATGTATTCGTAAGAAAAATGTAAAAGGCATTATCTGCTGCCACAGAGAATTTGGTTTAGCGCTAGCTACACAACAGTCTCAGCGTAACTCAGAGCTAGAGGAACAGAACAAAGAGCTTCGGGCTAGAATATCCGCTTTGACTAAGAAATTGAACCGCAACAAAGCTTTAGAAAAAACTGATATGGAAGTTAGTCAGCCTGATAACCTTTATCCTGACTTACAAGCTTTCTTTGAAACAGATGTAGCCATCCAATCAGTAACTGATGTGCCTGTAGATTCAGTGAAGGTATGTGGTGCTAGGAGAAGATCTCAGGGAATTGAGGGAATTGAAAGTGTTCCTCCCAACTCTGCTGTTGTCCAGGTTCAAGCAATTGCAAAAATGCTGGAACCTAAAGATATAGAGAGATTGTCCCAGGGCTTACCCTCAGCACGCACAAATTTTTGTGAATTTAGAAGAGCACTGATTAGCAAAATGCGTCTCTACGACATGTCGTTAGTAGAAGTCACACAGCTGATGTCACAAATTCTAACTGAATCTGAATTCAACAGTTTTGAGTCTGCTGTTACTTCTGAACTACGACATGCCAGTAAAGCGGATTTGAGAGAAGGTGTTTTGAAAATCCTAAAGAATATTATGGGACCCAAAATAGACTGGTCCAGAATCATTAACTGTGTACAAAAGAAAGAGGAAACTGTAAGTGAATACACTGAGAAGTTTTGCCAGTCAGCTGTAACTTACAGTGGAATAGTTGATGATCCTGAAAGTGTGCTAGATGACAAGGGACCCTTAGTCCGCATCTGGTCAGATGGCCTTGTAGCTGAGTACAGAAAAGCCTTGCCATTCCTAGATCTAACTTGGTCTAACAAAACTCTCAGAAGTAACTTAGACACGTTAGCTACTTGGGAAAGAGATTCTGATGTTAAGGCAAAAGTAAGAGTAGCAGCAGCTACGTTTAACACAACAAATCGAGACAAGAGATGGTCTAAAAAAGAAGGGAAATGCAATTATTGTGGAAAACTAGGACATTGGGAGAAAGAGTGTAGGAAGAAGTTGCAAGATAATAAAATAAATGCTATGCATAATTCTGCTCCTTCTCAGCCCGCCTACAACCCTGAAGTAGTTCCACCAATGACCAGTGAAACGTTAGGACAGCTTGCTCAGGCTCTTCTAAGAGCACAAAAAGAGCAGGAAAAAAACTAATTGTTGGGGCTGTGAGTAGCTACCTTTCCCCTGTAATACATCACAATGACAAAAGAATTTTTGTGAAAGGTAGCATACAAGAGAAAGAGATTGACTTTTTGCTTGATACAGGTGCAGAAATCACAGTAGTTCCTACAAAATTGGCTAAAGATTTAAACATTCCGTACAAGAAAACTAAACTTTGTTTAACTGGTGTAGTAGGTGAAGATTCTGTTTTGTATGAAACTCCACCCATAGAGGTACAATTAGGCCCGAAAACTCTGACTACAAAATTGTTATGTGCTCCATTAAATACAGGTTCAATTCTAGGCATGGATCTACTGAGACAAGTACATTTAACTTTAGACATGTCCTCAGAATCTGCTAGCATAAAAATTGCTTCAGCACAAGTTTTTACCAGTAATGCAATCACTCCTGAGTATGCTTTCTTACAGAATCATCCAATTTGGGCTAAAGACATAGATGATTGCGGGTTTCTCACTGGTGTAGAACCAGCCAAATTAACAGGAACCGCCCCTCCTGTTACCAAACAATACCCGATCAGTAAGGAAGCTATACAGGGAGTCAAACCTATTGTAGAAAAATTGCTGAAGCAAGGAGTGCTCGTTAAAACCAACAGTCCCTGTAATTCACCCATATGGCCCATCAAGAAAGCCAATGGGTCATGGAGACTCACAATAGACTACAGAGTAGCCAATAAGCATACTGAAAAAATCACCCCCCTAGTAGCCAATCCATCTACAATTTGTAATGGCTTACCATTAGATTGTAAGGTTTTTTCAGTAATTGATATGTCTAATGGATTCTTTTCTGTACCCTTGCACGCTGACAGCCAGCCATGGTTAGCTTTCACAGTTGACTATGAACAATATCAGTGGACACGTTTGCCCCAGGGATTTCAAAATTCCCCAACCATATACCATCAGGCTCTCAGACGTGATTTGTGTGACCCAGAATGTCCAGTCAAACAGTCCACTATGATTCAATATATCGATGATATTTTATTTGCCTCAACAGATCATGAGGTACATCAAACTGAATTGACAGCATTGTTGGACTATTTGCAGAAAAAAGGACATAAATGTAGCTTTCACAAAGCTCAAATTGCTAAAAATCAAGTTACATTTCTGGGTCAAACAATTGGTACAGGAAATAGATCCATTACACAGGATCGAGCCGCTTCAGTCAAAGCAATACCTCCGCCTACTAACATTAAAACACTAAGATCATTTTTAGGAACAGCAGGTTACTGTAGACCTTGGATTGAAGACTATGCCTCGATTGCTCAGCCACTCTATGACTTGTTGAAAGGTCAGGTTAGAGATTCCGATACAGTTTGTATGGAAGAAATTCACCTCAAAGCTTTCAATGATTTGAAGAGAGCATTATGTCAAGCGCCAGCATTAGGAATTGCCCAATCTGATAGGCCCTTTGTGCTTTATGTTCATGAACACTTAGGCTTTATGACTGCATGTCTAATGCAAGATCATGGGGGCAATTTACGCCCAATTCATTACTATTCTGGCAAACTTGACATAGTCGCTCAAGGTATGGGCCCATGTCTCAGAGCAGTACAGGCAGTTCATCTAGCTCTTCAGGCCTCATCAGGAATGGTGTTAGGACAGACTGTAAATGTAAGATGCCCTCATGCAGTGTCTGCACTAATGAATCAAGCAAAAGTCACTTCTGTCACCTCCTCTCGTTGGGGAAATTGGTTAACAACCCTCACAGCCCCGAACATTGTTTTACAGCGTGCACCAGTCACAAACCCATCCTCATGTATGATGTCTGCAATGACTGAAGTTGTCTTAGAGGATGAAGGGGAAATGGCTCATGATTGTGTTACGCTTACATACACACCTACAAGTGAAATAACAGAAACTCCCATAGATAATGCCGAATTGGAGTTGTATGTTGATGGTTCAGCTCAAGTTATTGAAGGTAACAGACGAGCAGGTTATGCAGTAACTTCTACCACTGAAGTCGTAGCTTCAGGTCGTCTTCCAGATCATTTTTCAGCTCAAGCTGCAGAACTAGTAGCCTTAACTAGAGCATGCACGCTAGCGTCAGGATCAACTGCAAATATCTACACTGATTCCAGGTATGCTTTTGGGGTAATTCATGATTTTGGTATCATTTGGCAAAGTAGACAGTTTTTAACTTCTGCTGGATCACCCATTAAGCATGCTGGATTAGTGAAAGATCTAATGTTTGCCATGAAACTTCCAAAGAAATTAGCTGTGATCAAAGTGAAAGCACATCTCACAACTAATACTACGGAAGCTAAAGGTAATGCTCTTGCTGATGTAGCTGCTAAACAGGCTTGTTCATATGCAAATGTACAGGTGTGTTCAGGTAGTACAGCACAGAAGACAATTCTGCCTCCTGAATCAATCATTGATCTGTACAAAGACGTTCCTTTATATGAAGCATGGACATGGTTAGACAAAGGAGCCACAGTGGATTCATCTGGTTGCTGGACCAAAGGAGGAAAATATGTTGCTCCCGAATCACTGCTGCCATATTTGGCTCAACAAATACACAATTTGGGTCACAGTGGTCCAGCAACAATGAATCACAGGTTCTCAAATCAATGGTGGAATCCAAAATTCAGAAATGTAGCCACTGAAACAGTCAAGAGATGCGTTACATGTCAAAAAAATAATGATGTGCCAGCAGCAACTACAGCAGCAACACATACCCCAGCTCCACCAGGACCGTTTCGTCACCTACAAGTTGATTACATATCATTGCCTCCTTGTAAGGGAAAAACTGACGTTTTGATAGTAATAGACAAGTTCTCAAGATGGATAGAAGCTTATCCAACAGGGCGTGCCACAGCTGCACATACTGCTAAATGTCTTGTCACTGATTTCATTCCCAGATGGGGATTACCAGATAGCATTGACTCAGATCAAGGAACCCACTTCACAGGACAGGTAGTCAAGGAAGTGTCTAAAATGTTGAAAATTAAGTGGAATCTCCATTGTCCTTATAGGCCACAAGCATCGGCGCAAGTCGAACGTGCAAACAGATCAATCAAAACCAGGCTAAGCAAAATGCATCAGGAAGGAGTAGTATGGGTCGAAGCGCTGCCAGCGGTACTGTGTAGTCTGAGAGCATCACCTAACAGATCAGTAGGTCTAAGCCCTCATGAGATTATTACAGGACGCCCAATGCAGATGCCAGGTGTGATTGATCTTAGAAATGCTGATGTGCACATTGCCTCAGATGCCCTGATCACTTATTGTGAAAACCTTACAAAGGCAGTACAGAGTTCCAGAGAAAGAGTTGAGTCATGTTGGCAGAATCCACCAGAAGGTGGACACACAATCATTCCAGGTCAGTGGGTTATGATAAAGTCATTCAAAAACAAACCATTAGAGCCTAAGTGGCACGGACCACATCAAGTGATGTTGATTACAGCAGCTGCAGTTTTGTGTCAGGGAAGGAAAACCTGGACTCATGTGTCACACTGTAAAGTTGTTCCCCCACCTACAGGGATAGGATAGGACACACAGAGCAGTGAGGAGCCCAGGGAAGAACCGAATGCAACAGGCTTCGGGGGCCAACCCTGAGGTGAAGACTTCCTCATAGGCCTTCCCCATCCACTAGTCCATCCTTACCTCACTGTTCTTTAGGTGTCACAGGAATTAAGAACTAGGGAAAGAAGGAACAACAAGACTAGACTCAGATTGAACAGAGGCTACAACTCTATTGTTTGCAGCCTTTTACAACAAATACTGCTCTGTCGTCTTTTGTTTTCTTTCTTACTCTGTGCAGATACCCCTTGATGGCTGTCCCGAGACCCATACACATCGACCCCCTCACCTGTGTATGAAGCTACAAACTTTAAAGGACAACTAGACCCACTGCCGAGCCAACTGTCACGGAAGACAGAACTTAAAAAAAAAAAAAACACAACGCAGAGAATTAAATTAAAGAACTTCAGTCATCCATCAACATGATCAAGATTGCCGTTCTAGTAATCATCATGAACATCGCACAAGCTATAGACTCCAGAAACAACATATTCTTAGAACTGATGAATATGTCAAGAAATGCCTTGTTTGCTGGAAAGAACGTTTGCATGCCACACCCACCTTCAGTAAAAGCAGGGATACCATGGGTGGCACACCCCATCTCCCACTGTGACACGTGCACCTTGTTCGGTGTTCAAACGAGTGGAATATTCAACAGAGGTACATGCCACCACATCACAACTCCTCCAGCTTCTCCGTGTTGCATTCCTGGATTACCATCCTGCAACCTAACTTCAGCTACTCCCATTATGACAGATCTACTCCTGCCAATTACTTTTCCTTGGTGCATGGAAAATGATGCTCCAGCCTCGACTCCACTGGGTGAAATTCCTCATGAACGTTGCAGCTTTGTGATCAAGATGAGAACAAATTCCCATGTGGACATTACTCCATCATCAGGAAGAGAGGAAAAGGACTTAGAAGTTTGTCTCCACAGGACAGCATCTCTCCCAAAATTCTTCTCAGTAAATCAGTGGTGCATGATTCCTCCACCGACTGGCACCTTCTGGTTATGTGGAACTTCTGTCTACAACATCCTACCTAGCCAATTCAACGGCAGGTGCACCTTGGTTTATGTTTTACCGGCTATCAGAGAAAATACACACTCCTCCCCAAGCTCTCCACATTTACTAAGCTCAGCTCCTACCACAGACAAAGAAGATGGCTGCATCCCTGGACTCACTTGTGCACAAACATGGTGGTCAAGAACTCTTGGAGCCTTAATCCCGTCTTATGGTGTCATACAGGCCCTGGATCAAGTCAGAAGCTTATCAAATTCTGTACAGAAACTAGCTAATGACACAGCTTTGGCCCTAGGTAACATCACGGACACTCTTGCTTCGCACAAGATAATGATCTTACAGAACAGAGTGGCCTTGGATTACATTCTTGCAACACAAGGGGGAGCCTGCACCATTATTGGCCCTGAATGCTGCACCGGGTTAATGGATCCAACAGAGAACTTGAACAAAATCCAACGAGACATTCTTGATCTTTCAGAAAAATTACACCAAATGACTGAAGATAATTCTTCATGGTTCGGAGAACTGTTAGGTAAACCCTGGCTGTGGATCAAGGAAATAGCAATTCTGCTGTTATTCTTCCTACTGGTATACTATCTATGCGTCCACAGTATCAAGTGTTTCATTCAACAAATGACTCACGACCATCATGAGGAAACAACAGTTCCAACCAGAAAAGACTATTACCCGTAAGAACTTCACGGACCCTAGAAGCATGTTTGTTTCTGTGTCAGCATGCTTTTTATCACTACAAACAATCAACACAGAACTTTTTAAGTGTCTAAATTTGTATTTTATGAGAGTTTTTTTTAGAACTCTCAAAGGAGGAATTGTTGGATTACAAATTTCTAAAAGGTTATGTATATTGTGATTTAGCAGACAGCCCAAGCCCTGAGACAGTAACCTTTTGTCTTTATACATTTCCTGAGCATCTGGCAGGTTTCCCAAGTTAAGTGTGAAGTCTAAGCTCAAGGTACAACTGTGCCTTTTGTTTAGCACCTTTGCATTTGAATGACACTTGTATGCTAAATAGATCAAGGCTGGGAAAAATCTTTTACTGGGCTGATTTCCTGTACCACATTTGCATGCTTTGTTTAGATTGATTCCACCTCTATGTACTCCGCCTCCTTCAAACCTATATACTTTGCTGTGCTGAGATATTGTCAGACTTTTGAGGACTGCAGAGCTACGCAGCGCATTCTCAATAAAGAATTCTGCTGAAGATACCCAAGAGTCTCCTGGTCTTCGCTTCTGAGTTTCCAACAGTAACCTTTTGTCTTTATACATTTCCTGAGAATCTGGCAGGTTTCCCAAGTTAAGTGTGAAGTCTAAGCTCAAGGTACAACCGTGCCTTTTGTTTAGCACCTTTGCATTTGAATGACACTTGTATGCTAAATAGATCAAGGCTGGGAAAAATCTTTTACTGGGCTGATTTCCTGTATCACATTTGCATGCTTTGTTTAGATTGATTCCACCTCTATGTACTCCGCCTCCTTCAAACCTATATACTTTGCTGTGCTGAGATATTGTCAGACTTTTGAGGACTGCAGAGCTACGCAGCGCATTCTCAATAAAGAATTCTGCTGAAGATACCCAAGAGTCTCCTGGTCTTCGCTTCTAAATTTTCCAACAGCAACCATCACTAACAAAGAAATGTGGTCTAGCAGTTCAGACTCAGTGTCATCATGGGGGTGACCTGGGTTTGGTTCCTCCATCAGACAGTGTTTTTTTTTATTTATTTATTTATAAATTAACTTTTGTTGTATGTTGGGCAACCACCGTTACAACTGTATTTTACAAATGTGGTTGCACCAAAATTATCTCAAAAGGACTTATTAATGAATATCAGTCCATTGCATAACTCTTGCATATCATGTATGTAACCCACACATTTGATCATGTTCTAATCACTCATTCAGGGTGTCCGCGGGTCCTTAAATAACAATTTCCGGTTACACTTTATTTTGATAGTCCACTTTAGACATTCTACTAACTATAAATAACTTTGCAACTACATGTCAACTAATTCTCATAAATCTGCAACTACATGTCTACTAACTCTCAGAGCAGACTGTTAGGTTAGGTTTAGGGTTAGTAGAATAAGTTGACACATAATTGCAAAGTTTAGAAGAGTGTTAGAAGATGTTAAGCAGACAGTCTACTAATACTCTAATGACTAGTTGACATGCACTTGCAAAGTTACTTACTGTTAGTAGAATGTCTAAAGTGGACTATCAAAATAAAGTGTTACCCAATTTCCTAATAAAAAGCCTTAATAGTCTTAACATTTCTTAAATTCAGATTCGATGGGTCTTAAATATTTTTGATAACATTACCGCTAAAATACCTTCAGTCTGACAGACCCCTAATGACTGTTTACAATTATTGGACAGACCGAAGATTTATTTTATTTTTTGCAACAAGGATCACAGAAGTATAGCACATTCTCCAACCTCCAAGCAACACTAGGTGGTGTTTTGTTACTGAATGATTAAGCGTTTTGAACGAATCAGCTGAATGAATGACTCACTTATTAAATGACTTACCCCCACCTACTGGTAGTTTAGTATGTTTAAAAGTATTTCCCCCAACATTTCTTATTTGTATATTCATAAATGTACTTAAAACATTGCAGTTGTAATTTTGCAGTGTAAATGATTTAATCTGACTGGTAACAGCCCTGTAGAATATATTGATATACTGTAATAATTTGACATGAAAGGTTGTGTATACATTCAAAAAGTTTTTAAAAAGGGCTTAAGGTAAATAAAGATTAAAAACTTTGTGGCAACTTGTAGCACGGCCACATAAAGGGAGCTATTTATACTGCTGTTGAGAAAACTGACGTGATTGTTGATATATCTCAGCTGTTATTGTTGTCCCTTTGTTTGTATTGCCCCGTCGAGTGTTTGTAATCCTGTTTGCTTTCGCAAGAGTTCCGCCGTGACGCGTTATGACACTGTCACACAGGACACGTTTTAACCTGCTCAATGTATTATAATGATTTTATGTATATTTGAGTTTTAATAGGTTTTCATGTTGTCTTAGCCATTTTATTCCTCTTAAACATTTTAATGTGTGTATGTCTTTAAGAAACTCTGGGTCTGCCTGTCATGTGACTCCTCACATGACAGGAAACAGGAACTGAACCCTATAAAGGAGGCAGCATGGCAAACAATCAGGGTCACTGACCAAACTACATGCTGGATTGAGGAGTTTTATTTAAGGCATTCCAGCATCACCCTCATTTTGGATTATCACTTGTTGGACTGTATATACACCGGTGGACACTTTTATATTGGAACTTTCAACACACTGGATTTCTTAAGGACTGTTTTATTGGTATGGATTTGAAAGACTCTGTGCTTTTAACAGCCTAGGATTTCTAGTTTTATTGTGTTGTTTTAAGTTCCTTGTATATTTGTGTAAATACACTTTATTTATTCACTGTACTTTTTGTCGTTGTCTCATCTTTTAAAACACTTATTTTATCTCACACAGTATAATCTGACCCTATTTTAACAAACGTAAATTCGACCAATAGGGCCGAACGTTACAGCATCTGGGAATCCCCTGACATCATCTCAGTCAGCTGATTTTTCACGTCCGATAAAAGAAGCTGGCTTATCGGCGTTCTAGAGCAATGTTCGCCCGGCTCAACACAACTATCGATCACATTCATTACTCTTTGCTGTCTCCGTCTGGGGCTCTTCAACCAACCTGCAAAATAGTAGTCTTCGTCAAAATACTTTGTTTGGATTTACTTATTTTGGACTATTTTTGCTTGGGGATTCCGTCACAGGACAGCGCTGTTCCACATTGCGCTCCCGGACTCAAATGCTTCACCGGTGAGGCCGATCCAATACACACACATACACGAAAACAACATTGGACTTAAAGGACAGTAGAAAACACACGCACATTCATTTATTGTAAATATTGTATATATTGTGTTTCCTGTTGTTTCTTTGTTTGTATTTAATACACTTTGGTTTGCATTCATCGTTAATAGTTGTGTATTGTAAACCCAAACAGTATAACTAACTTATAATGGAAAGTACCTGGTACTCAAAATGTGCCAAAAAGTTTAGCTAACTATTATTTTTCAGTTTATACAACATCTATCAGAGATTTAAATTAACTGTAATTTTTTTTTTTTAGTTTTTACAACTACACTAAAGTTAAGAGTTTAGGGAACTTGAAAAATAGATTCAACCATAATCAAATATTTTAATGTCAAACATACGCCCTCTAATGGCGGTTTTTAACGAAAAAGTGACGTCATCGCTGAACGTGCACTCAGGCGTGTTTCAAACAGATGCACAGAAGTTCGCGCTCTCAGGGCGAACTATTTGGATGGCTACGAACATATGCAAGTATTCAGCTGTTTCAAATAATGTTGCCATCTATTTATAGTTGGTATCGGCTACACTCACACCATCCACGTACGTTAGGTTTTCTAGTTAATGTAGTTAATGTTCTAGTTAACATATCTAAATTTCTCTAACGTTAGGATATTAAATGATGCAGCGCACATTAACATTTTTAATCATATTAAGTCGTGTATTTTTTCTATACGTGAAGTCAGCTGCAGGTTATCTGGTGAAAGTGCGTGTTCTTTTTTCCTTTGATCTTTTTTCTTTTTGTTATGGATAGTTTTCTTCGACGTTTTGATGCATAAAAGTAGTCTGAACTTAACAGGCCTGTCCGGTCCATCTGTCCACGCTGTTCCCGCAATTTCAGTTCCCAAGGTGAGACACGAACATTGTTGTAACATAATCCTTACACGAACATAGATTTTGTTGAATGAAATTTCCCCCGTTGACGCTAAATGTTTACGTAAATCTTAAGTTAAAGGTTATTTCATTGGCATTGGGTTTTTAGGATTGTCACTGCCATTTTTTTAAAGTGCTAGATAAGGTTGTCTTTTGTTTGGATGCATACTTTTTGGGAATATTTAATGATGCAGCGCACATGCAGTCTGTATGTTAGACCTTTCTGTTTTTTTGGAACCAAGTCGTGTATTTTTCTATACGTAAAGTAAGCTGCAGGTTATTTTATGAAAATACGTGTTCAATTTGTTTTCTTTGTGTTACGGGTACTTTTCTTCAACGATTTGGTGCATAAAAGTCGTCTGAACCTAATAGGCCTGACGAGTCCACGTTGTTCCTGCAAATCAGAGTCCTAAGGTGAGACAAGAACGTTCTTGTAAATATAATCTTATTAGACTGACATTAAAAAAAGTGGTAATGAAAATTGCCTCACTGATGTAAGTTTTGTAAATTTTAAGTTAAATGTAATTTCATTTGAATTAGCCCTATATGTTTTAGGATTGTCACTGCCTGTTAAAATTCAACATTTTTTTTTTTTAAAAATGCCAAATAAGGTTGTCTTTTGTTTTGAAAGATTGTTACAAAAAAAGGATATTAAATGATGCAGTGCATATGCAGTCTTACAGTTTGTCCTTTCTGAAAATGTGTGTATTTTTGTATAGGTGGAGTCAGCTGCAGATCATTTGATGAAAATTCGTTGTCTTTGTGTTATCATTTCTTTGACCTTTTGTTGCATAAAAGTAGTTTGAACTTCACAGGCCTATTGAGTCCACCTTGTTCCTATTGCAGTTCCTAAGGTGAGACACACATTCAAATATAATCACAATAAATAAATGACAAAACATAAAAAATTGTAACAAAAAAAAAAAAGTGCTATTGAATTAAATGTTTATTTATTGCATCTGAAGTTTAGGTTTCATTTAATTTTTTTTTTTTTTTAGGATCTCTGCCGAGCAAGTTGAAAGTTACAGTTACAAAAATTGGGACAACTTCCAGGTAAATTTGTCTAAGATTTTTGTTTGGTGAATTAGAGGGATGGCTTGGGACTGTAAGCTGTGTACAGCCTCATTTCAATTCAGAACACACTTGCTCACACACATTTGATTGCAGCATAGTCATCATTCAAAAGTTAGTCCATCACCAGTGAAAGAGATCTTTGGACGCTGACCAGCTATATGTTTGGAATCACAGGTATAATTAACTCTAATTGTGTGTTTAAAAAATTTATTTAATATTTTCAGTCGGTTTGTGACATGCTTTTCTTGTCTTCTGTTTCAGGTATGTGCTGAATTTCAGCGCATTACCAACCAGAATTTCACAAACACATTTTATGCAGAGCTAGACCGCCACAGTTTTCGCCTGATGACTTTATATTGACAGAGAGCAGCGAAGACTGGAAAAACTGCTGATGCACTTGCTGAATTTCTTTGGGGTTATGACTTAAAGGTATTATCATGGTATTATTGTTGTTTAATGCTTCAACAGACATTGTTTTGACTGTATATACTGAATATTATCACTTGATCTAAATATATGTCTAACTATGACTTGGATTTATCATGTACTAAGTGATGAGTAAACCTTTTTCATAATTTTTTGTATTTAATTTAGAACAGTGGTTCTCAAACCTGTCCTGGAGGACCCCCTGCACATTTTGTATATCTCCCAACTCAGACGCACCCAATTTAGTTCTTGCAGTCTCTACAACAAGCTGATGAATGGAATCGTGTGTAGATGAGGGAGACATACAAAATTTGCAGGGCAGGGCGTCCTCCAGGACAGGTCTGAGAACCGTTGATTTAGAATACATTAAAAAAAAATAAACTTCTGATGTGTCTTTGTGTCCTTTTAAAGGGATAGTTCACCGAAAAATGAAAATTCTGTCATGAATTACTTGCTCGTTGTTCAAAATCTGTATAACTTACTTTGTTTGGATGAACACAGAGGAAGACATTTGGAAGAATGCTGGTAGTCAATGGGGTCCAATAATTGTTTGGTTATAAACATTCTTCTAAATATCTTTCTCTGTGTTCATCAGAACAAAGACATTTATACAGATTTGGAACAACTAAAAGGTGAGTAAATGATGACACAATTTTTATTTTTGGATAAAGTATCCCTTTAAGAGTCGGGGCTCTTACCGTGATCACTTTTTTTTTTATCTATGCCTTGATCAACTTTTTGGCATTCATTCCATGTCAAGTTAGCATTGT
Source organism: Labeo catla (assembly GCA_012976165.1). Lineage (NCBI taxonomy): Eukaryota > Metazoa > Chordata > Actinopteri > Cypriniformes > Cyprinidae > Labeo > Labeo catla. The sequence goes on along the minus strand of VONZ01001605.1, from coordinate 33,161 downwards.
TTGGTTTTGTGCTGGCTAAAACGTGTGTTCCACTTTTAACATTGTTTTCTATGTGAACTTTAAGGATCAACATGATGTACACGCAAGGCGAACAACAGTGCTCTGTGCACTTCCTGTGTATCTGAGAGAAGACACCTCAAAATTCTTTAAAACATGCACGGTAAGTCACTTATTCTGCATATTTCTTAGGATTATATTTCAGCATTTTTTTCACACTGGTAAGATAGCATTTGGTAATTGTGTTTCAATACTTTTTACATCCAGATTGAAGATGATTCAGAAGAGCCAGATGTTGATTCATCAGTTGCCCTTTTGACAGTCGTCCGAGAACTCCCAGACATTGCTGTTCAGTACAATCCAGAGAAGATTTCGATCATCCTTGAGAATGAAGTTATTATAACAAACGTTCAGAGACTCTCTGATGCTTTCCTTTTGATGTTTGGCTTAATCTATGCATTGGATCTCTCATATCCAAAAGAGATGACCAACACATTTGAGTTTATTCAGAAGGTTTTTTTGGGTCTTGATGATGGCAAACTTAAGCCAAGGGTGCTGGCTCTAAAGAATGACTTGCTGATTCATGCACAGTAATTTTATACTGTTATCTTTGACCAGGTGTGCCTTTTTGTTGCACAGAACTGTTGTCACTGTTTTTGTTGTCATAATGGCTGTTTAGGTAATATTTCAATGTATTTTATTTGACCTGGTGTGCCTTTTTATTGCACAGAACTGTTTTAATGTCTCATGATTTATAATAATAATTTTTGTACATTGTTTCATGATTTCAGATTTGTAATTTGTACTGTTAAGTTGTAAAATGTAGATATTTGAGTACAGGAAACTTAAAAAAAACAAGGCAATCAGTTGCCACAAAATATTTAAGTAACATTACTACTACAATTTAAGTTACGTAAATTATATAATTTAATTTAATAACACTTAAAGTTCCTTAAACTAAGTTTAGATAAATAAAAAAAAAAAATTATATATATTTGAGGGATATTTTAATTAAGTGAAATAATTAAAGTTGTCAGTACTCAAAACTTTGAGTTGCACTAAAGTAAAGATGAACAAAACACTAAATAAACATTTTGATTTAAATTAATGTTTATTTATAATTTACAGGTACTCAAAGTAAGTAAGCTATATGCCTACTGATGATATTTAAGTTTGCAAACTTAAAAAAATAGCAGCAATCAGTTGCCTCAATTTTTTTGAGTTAGTAGAACTTATCCGGGTTTACAGTGTGGGGTTTGTTTTGTGTACTGGTCCAAACCACTTCAGTAGGGAAGGAAAAAAAGAAAAATTATTTGTGTAACCTGCCTTTTAGGCTGAGCGTTACAAACTGATTGTTTCAAACATACTGAGTACAACTAACTCAGATAACTTGAGTAATGTCTTTTATTGAACCATTTTCTTCTTTACATCATTTAAGTTTTAAAACTAATAGTTGTAAGTACTCTGAACTTATTTCAGTTCCAAATATATACATTGCAATTATGTGATTAATTAGGTGGCAAGTAAGTATTACTGATGAACACCTGCTGTTAACAAACAGAATCACTTAATGAAAAAGAAACACAAGAACTACAACTGACTTAAGCCACAGCCTTAGATGAAATCACCTGAAATAAAAGACATTAAATCTCTCAAGATCTGATTAAACAACACTACAAACAGCATTACCAGCTCCATTTAGTAATAATCAGACTGACTTTATTTCTGTCAGACATCTACAGAAGATCTTATTGAGAATTAACAGAGGTTTAGATGTTGATGATTTATTGTTCCATCTGAAGTAACCATGACAGTGATCAGTGTTTGCTCTTGACCCTTGAGGTCATCGCTTCAGTTCTATAACTGTGTGTTCATAAAACAGATTTTTATTACACAAAAGCCTAAAGAGCAGGTGCCAATAGTTATGTATTAATAACAAAAATCATCACTCAGTTGTTTAATTCTCTGATCTTTTCCAGAGCCTAATCTTTGGTTAAACGGGAAACGTATTACAAATTTTGTGTTCATAATAATAGAGAGAGAGTCTACAGTGTGTAAACCATTGTTGTGACAATCAAATTTTAAAAAGCTTTACAGTATCATGCTGACTCACACAGACATCAGTAATCAGCATGTGAACCTCAACAATGGTAAGCTTCAGATAAACTTCTGAACATCACAAAACAAGCAACTAAAGTCATAACAAAAACAAAAATAGAATATAGCTGCAAGCAGCAATTATCGGGGTTCGAGCATTTTAAGGTCTTTAAGGTGGTATGCTTAGGGTCTAGGCCAACCTGGATTCATGGCTGACAGTAAAACACATCCAAAATGGAGAATATGCTCACAGAAATACACACACAGAAACGAAAAGTTTAAACTAATATATTAATACTGAATAAACATGTTTACACACACACACAGACATACGTGCACACACATTTTCTTGTACAGATATTTGAAATAAATGATATGGGCCAACACTTTTACTTGCAAGTATTCTCTGTGTGATTTTAAATGTTATAACAGTGATTTTATGAGTGTTAATCGATCATCAAACCTATTAAAAACAGTTCTGTTCATCTGAATAAGCCCATTAGTGGTCTTCTATTGACATCTAGTGGTTATTATTGCAATTTCATGCAATGTCTCATACAAACACTGAGATTTTAAACATCATAACTATTATAGTGTTATTTTTGCCCAGTCTCTCTTAAATTTTGCATATTTGTTTAGAATGAGATTATTTGTCATTTTGGTCACAGTTTTGAGACGTTGCAAGCTTTCTTTTAAAAATTTTAGGCTTTTGGGTACAGTAGATTTAAAGAACAGTTGGATTGACAGCAATGGTCTTAGACAAAAAATTGTTGAGAATGAGGAGATCTATCATATGGTATGAAGATCTAGTGTTTGTGTGAAAAAATGAGCATTTTTTAGGAATTCGAGGCCAATTACAAGAAATGTTGTGTTTTTGAAGCCTTTTTAACTGTTATAGCGCCACCTATGATCCGATGGTATGGTTGCTATGGTTTTAGGATGTAGTCCAACCCAAAATATATGGCTAACACTACAGCACATCTATGATGGACAATACAATCACAAACACAGAATATGAAATAGTTAAACTATTATATTAAAGTTCATTAAGCATTATTACGCACGCACACACACACACACACACACACATTTTGTTGCACATAAGAGATTTCGGTCATAAATAGTAGGTGACAAAATGCTTACTGTAAGTCTTATGTTTTTAAGAGTTTATATATCATTTTCAGGTTTCACTGTAATCATAATCTTGCATAATTGTCAAATGTAATACATCTGTATAAATGAAGTGGTAAAGTTTTACTAAATGTGATTTGAAATGATATAACATTGATTTAGTATCATCTTTGTATGAAATTAAAGCTTGAAACCATGAAAATGCACTGTTCTAGTCATTTCAGTGACCCATTAGTGGTCTTCTACTGCCATCTAGTGGTTATAGTTGCAATTTCACGTTTTAAAGAGAGATCCATTACTTTTAAGCTTTATAACTGTTACATGGCCTTTTTTGCCTAACGTCTATGAAATGTATGTTTGTTTAAAATCGTATGATGATGATTTTACTTAGGTTTGTGAAATTTTGTTTTCTTTTAGGTTTTATAGACTTTTGGGTACAGTAGCTCATGATCATCTTATTAAGTGGCCACATCCATGATGGAGAATACACTCACAAACAGAAATTAAATAGTTAAACTGTTACATTAATGTTCATTAAGCATTACTGCACACACACACACACACACACAAACACACACATTTTGTTGCACATAAGAGATTTGTGTATTAAATGGTAGGTGACAAAATGTTTAGTGCAAGTCTTTTTAAGATTTTATATATAATTTTCAGGTTTCACTGTAATCATAATCTTGTATTATTGTCAAATATGATATATGTGTTTAAATGAAGTGTTAAACTTTGACTAAATGTGATTTGAAATGTTATAACAGTGATTTAGTCTTTGCATGAAGTGAAATGAATGGAAAACAATCTGTGAATAGCACTGTTGTAGTCATTTCAATGAGCCATTAGTGGTCTTCTACTGCCATCTAGTGGTTATAGTTGTAATTTCATGACATTTTAAAGAGAGCATTGTTTTTAAGCTTTATAATTGTTACATTGCCTTTTTTTGCCTGATGTCTTTAAAATGCAGGCTTGTTTAGAATCATATGATGATGATTTGACTTAGGTTTGTGAAATTTTCTTTTCTTTTAGGTTTTATAGACTCATGATCTTATTATTAAGTGGCTATCTAAATGGTAGGGATGTGACAAGACCAGTCGGATTTCGCGAGATCTCGTGACAGTATCCTCCCACAACATTTTGCCATGTTTACATTAGAGCTGCACTATTAATCCTTAAAATATTGAGGTGTCGATTCAAACACCCACGCGATCTTATTCCTAAATGACAACGAGTTATCTATGTCTATTAGGACTGTTTCACATCGCCAGTGTCAGTGGAGCGTGAGAAGCAGGTTTTGTCGCTGCCCATGGTAATGAATCAGAAGGTCGGAGTAAATGTGAACGCAGAAAGAGCAAGACAAACAGTCTTTTCAACCACATTATAATCATTATTTCTGTGTTACAGATATTTAAATAGAAGAAGTACTGGGATAAAAGTTTATAGTTTGGGTATAAACACTTATTGTCTACAGTAGCGATCAAAACCAAAGTATTTTAACACGTGTATCTATTGTAACGCTTATCCTCTTCCGCCAGGAGGTGGCGACAACTGCCCGTTTAAAAAAAAAAAGTATGTCATTGAATCATTCATTCAGGAAATTTCAATGGTCAAACAAGTCTTAATGAAGTGAGACACTGTCTCCTTTATTGAATGCTTTTTTTTTTTATTTTGTTTAAATGAATATATGTTTTTAAAAGACTTTACCACTAGTAAATTGTTATTTTGTTTAGTTTTCTAATCTTTTTTCTCCAGAATCGTGAGAGAATCGTAATCTCCCATTTATAAAAAACAACTAGGATTCTCAATTTATCCAGAATCATGAAGCTCTTGTTTAAATGTTGTTTATTACTGCATATTATTCATTAAAACTTAAGTTTAATTTTATAAAGTTCAAAATGCACCTTAATTTTTTTGAATTTTTTGTTTTTTTTAGTTGAATAAAAGACTATTTTCCCTATATATTTCATCATTGAGGATTTCTTAAGAAAAGTTTAAAAATCTCGTCTCGTCTCGTTCTCGTGAACCCAATCTCGTGCCTCGTCTCGTCTCATGGGATTAGTGTCTCGTCACACCCCTACTAAATGGCTAAATGGCTAAATCTAAATGCAAATGTTTAACATTTTTTTTTGATAAATGTTTATCTAGAGAGTCCAGGCAATTTTACTGCAGTGGTTTTATTGATTTTGAGTCAAACACCTAGAACTAGTTCCCAAAAGTAGGTTTTTTAAATAATATGAAATATTTAAAAAACAGTTGGTTTGACATTAATGGTCCAAGAGTCAAAGTTGTTCATCATTAGGAGATCTATCAAATGATATGAAGATCTAGTGTTTGTGTGAATATATGAGCATTTAGTCATTTGAAGCCATTTACCATACACAGCTTGTGTTTTTGAAGCCTTTTTAACTGTTATAGCGCCACCTATGGTGCGATCTTCACGAAACTTTGCATGCTTATTAAGAGTCATCTGTCACATGTTCTCACCACTTTTCGTAAAGTTTTGAGTTTTTGTTTAGGTTTTATAAGCTTTTGGGTATTTTTGGCCACGCCCCTTTTCTAAATGACCCCGTTATGGCTAACCAAATGACAAAATTTCACATTTTTTTGATAATTATTGATCTAGAGAGTCTGGAGAACTGCGCTGCAGTGGTTTGATCGAGATTGAGCGAAAAACCTAGGACTAGTTCGCAAAAGTAGGTTTTTGACATATTTGTGAATAATTAATGAAAGGTTTGATTGACAGCAATGGTTCTTGAGGCAAAGTTGTTCATCATGAGGAGATCTATCAAATGATATACATATTGTGTGGATGTGTAAAACACCACGTGATTACAGAGCCATAAAACTCGTTAGCGCCAACTAGTGGCCGATTTGTTTCAAAATTCTTACAGACCTTTAGGACTATGAGTCGAACATACCCAGTGAGTTTCGTTCCTATCGGCCTCTGTTAACCTTGTCTAATAGGTGCTCAAACTTTGTTGGCCGATGGCGGCCATGTTTTTTGAGATACGCCATTGTCCTTATAGACCCTTATGGCACATTGGACAGAGACACTGCATACCAATTTTCAGGTCGATCGGACCAACGATTGTATAGTTATAGTCATTTTTATGTTTTTTCAGGCTTATAGCGCCACCAAGTGGCAGAGCTGTGCAATTTTTTTGATTTGACCAAAGATTGAGCTTATACACATGAGTACCGAGTTTGGTGAAGATATCTCATTTGGTTCATGAGTTATAGCCATTTTAGTAAAGATGGCCCTCCACCTGACAAACTTTTTGGGGCCCCTTCGCAGCGATGTGTCAAAATTTAACATTTTTTTGATAATTATTGATATTCACTGTCCAGAGAACATTTCTGCACTGGTTTGGTTCCGATCGGGCGAAAAACCTAGGACTAGTTCGCAAAAGTAGGTTTCAGATATAACGCCATTTTGCGGAAAAACGGTACGTCCCAGACCACAAATCGCGCCTGTACACTTTTGTGCGTATTGACCCAAGGATTGCAACGATGTAAAGTTTTTGAGTCTACGACAAAAATTGTACGAGCTACGGCCAAAAATGTAAAAAAAGTTCGTTTTTTGCGCTGTAGCGCCACCTTTAGGCCGATTTGGGCGAGACTTTGTATCTGAGTAGCGAGCAAGACTACTACGATCTGACCAAGTTTCAGCTCTCTAGGCCTTACGGTTTGGGCTGCACGATCAGTTTTACCGGAGAAGAATAATAATAATAATAAAAATCCTTACAATTACAATAGGGTTTCAGTGCTACGCACTCGAACCCCTAACAATTCACATGTATTTTGTATTCATGCAGCAACGCATGCTGGGATCCATTGTACTATAGTCAGTAAAACTAATAATACAACATCCCTGCAAGTTTAGAGTCTGAATGAGATCAACTCACTAACAGGTGATTGTTATCGTCACTATTTCTGATCATATTTTCTCTGGGCTTTTGTGTTATAACAAATGAGTTTCATGTACACACCGTCACAGCCAGAGAAAAAAGACTGACATACAAAAATCAAGAGTCAGGAGCCCAACTAAAGCAAACACTGATCTCTAACATGGTTACTTCAAATCAAAATAAATCATCAACATCTAAACCTCAGTTAATTCACAATAAGATCTTCTGTAGACATTTGACAGAAATAAAGTCAATTTGGTTATTAATAAGTGGAGCTGGTAATGCTGTTTGTGGAGATGTTTAATCAGATCTTGAGAGGTTTAATGTCTGTCTTTAATGTTTTGTGCTTCTCTACTGAAGTGTTCATCACTAATGCTCAATCATCACTTAATGAATCACTTAATTGCAATGTGTATCTTTTTTTGGTAAACTCAGCTGAAATAAGTTCAGAATACTCATAACTATTAGTTTTAAAACTTACATGCACTGTAAAACCTGACAAGTTAGGTTAACTCAAACCGCAGTTTGTTTCCTCACTTGTCAGGTTTTACAGTGCATGTAAGTTTTAAAACTAATAGTTATGAGTATTCTGAGCTTATTTCAGTTGAGTTGGAGCGATAAAACACTCTATGATTGCATTCAGATGGGATTGGACGTGAATGTGATTTGTTTTCAGTCTTCTGATGGTTATTTAATTTTAGTTAGTGAATAAATGAGTCAAATTTAGTGAATGAATAAATGAGTGCATTAATTTCATTCTCTGTCAATTTTGTTGTTAAAGAAGTTAAGAAACGTCTCAGGTTACGTATGTAACCATGGTTCCCCGAGGGAACGAGACGCTGCGTCGAAACGCTAGGAGAACGCCTCCAGCGTGACCACGCTCTGAAACACGTGTGCATACAGTCCAATGGAGAAGCGAGACATCACAGGCGGGGTGACGTAGAGACCAGGAAGCTTAAAAGCATGTGCAGTGCATGCAGCCGGCAGCTTCTGAATAGAGAAGCAAGCGCTGCAGGGATGCCAGAACTATGGCCCGAGACGCAGCGTCTCGTTCCCTCGGGGAACCACGGTTACATACGTAACCTGAGACGTTCCCCTTCAGGAACTCGAGCTGCGTCGAAACGCTAGGGGAACGAGATGCCCACGCCACCAGACTTCAAATCCCTGCCCAGTGTGAAAGAGCACAGCTAGGGTAAGAGAAAAAGAGCCAAGTGGCACAAGTCCAGGAAAGAACCTTAAAGTCAAAGAGGTGGACATTCCACAGCATTCTGAAGCCAACTTAAGAGAAGAGAGCCTTGACCCCCAAGAAGGGAGGGTCAGAGGACTCAAAGCTATGAAATAGCATCCCGACCACACTTAGCAAGCTACACCTGGCCAGAGGCCTAGGCCTCAGCGCACCGTGGAGGAAACGTGTAACGAGGGGGTTCCTACCCACTGAGGAGCCACCCAGAGGGGCGTAGTAGACCGAAATAGCCGCCACGTAGACCTTCAGGGTGGAATGGGCTAACCCTGTGGAGAACCGATCCTGCAGAAACCTCAGCACTGTACCAACTGGGCAGTTAACTGAGTCCTGCTGGCGGTCTCCACACCATGAAGTGAAAGGTTTCCACTTCAGGGCGTACAGTTTCCTCGAGGAGGGAGCTCTGGATTGGAGGATGGTCTCAACAACCTCAGTTGAGAGACCGGGAACTATGAGGTGTGCCCCCTCAGGGGCCACACCCACAAATTCCAAAACTCCGGCTCCTGGGAGCAAAGCGATCAGGGGAAAGGCGTACAGACGAAGCCTCGGCCACATCTGTACCATGGCATCCAGCCCCCGTGGAGCTGGATAAGTCAGAGAGCACCAGTGGTGACATTGCGCATTCTCCTTAGTCGCGAAGAGGTCCACCTGAGCCTGGCCAAACTCTCCAAATCTGCTTCACCACCTCACGGTGAAGCATCCATTCCCCGGGCCTCAGCCCCTGCCTCGACAGGATGTCTGCTCCCATATTGAGATGCCCAGGAACATGAACCGCTCTCAGCGAGAGGAGTTTGTCCTGGGACCACACAAGGATCTGGTGCGCCAGCTTGTATAAGGGGCGCGAACGCAGACCTCCCTAGTGGTAGATGTAATAGACCACCGCTGTGTTGTCGGTGCGAACCAACACATGGTGGCCTATTAGGTCCGGGAGAAAGTGTTTCAACGCTCGAAACACGGCCAGCATCTCCAGGCAACTGATGTGCCAAGTGAGATGGCGACTGCTCCACAGACCGCGGGCGGGGTGGCCACTCATGACTGCACCCCAACCGGTGAGAGACGCATCCGTCGCTAGCGTTATGTGGCGACAAGGAGCTTCTAACACCGGGCCCTGAGACAGGAACCAAGGCTTCTTCCACATGTCTAAGGCACGTAGGCATTGCCGCTTGACCTTGATCATGCAGAACGGGTTTCCCCTCGGGGAGAACCCCTTGGTCCTGAGCCACCACTGTCGGGGTCTCATGTACAGCAGGCCAAAAGGTATCATGTTGGACGCAGCTGCCATCAGACCCAGCAGTTGCTGGAACTGCTTTACAGTGAGTGACCGGCCTTCTTTCACTCTCGTGACTGCAGTGAGGATCGACTCGATCCGAGCAGGTGACAAACGTGCCTGCATCGTGGTCGAATCCCACACCACGCCTAGATAAGTGGTTCTCTGTAATGGAGACAGCACACTCTTCTTGGCATTCAGTCTCAACCCCAGCTCTTTCAAATGCGGGGGGAGAGGGCAAGGCTGAACAGAAGAACCCGATACTGGTAAGCTTTGCCCGTGAAAGCAAACCTCAGGAACTTCATGTGTTGAGGAAGGATGGAGACATGGAAGTATGCATCTTTTAGATCTACTGTCACAAACCAGTCCTCGGACCTGATCTGTGACACTACTTGATTGATAGTCAACATTTTGAACTTCAATCTCATTACTGAGCGATTCAGTAGTCTCAGATCTAAAATGGACACAGACCCCCATCCTTCTTCGGAACAATGAAGTACCGGCTGTAGAACCTGGACTCCCTGACGTGAGGAGGGACCACCTCAGTGGCCTCCTTCCTCAAGAGAGTTTCTACTTCTTCAGACCCTGCTCGGGGCTCACCACAGTGGAGACCCCGTAAAAAGGTGGCGGCGGAGCGCCAAATTGAATGCGATAGCCTCGCTCTACAGTGTGCAGGACCCAAGCAGATACATTTGGCAGTAGTTTCCACGCTGCCAAATAATCTACTAAGGGAACCAGTCTCTCGAGACTGGCTTCTGGTATGAGCTGCTAGGAGACAGCCGAACTAGCTGCTGTAGAGACCCCCGCAGGGGTGGCGAGCTCCCCAGCTCCGCTACGTTTCCGGGCGGAAGACTGAGGTGTGGGCACTCGCTGGAGACCGCTGCGCCCTGAAGCACTGGCAGGGTTGGCAGGCTAATCTCCCGAGGGCACCGAGGAGAGACGGGCACCGAAGAATGCGGTGGACCACACCCTTCCCCAGTAGGGCCTGCCCTCGGAGGTCCTGGACCAAAGGAGTCAGGACCATAGTCTCATAGGTCTGGGTGAAAGCGTTTCAGTAACTGAAACACGGCCAGCATCTCAAAACTGGATGGTGACTGCTCCACAGACCACGGGCAGGGGGGCCACTCATGACCACTCCCCAACCGATGAGGGACGCATCCGTCGCTAGCATACGCGGCGACAAGGAGCTCCCAGCACCGGGCCCTGAGACAAGAACCAAGGTCTTCTCCACATGTCCAAGGCACGTAGGCATTGCCGCGTGACCTTGATCATGCAAAGCAGGTTTCCCCTCAGGGAGAACCCCCTTGGTCTTGAGACACCACTGCAGGGGTCTCATGAACAGCAGGCCAAAAGGTATCACGTTGGACACAGCTGCCATCAGACCCAGCAGTTATGAAACTGCTTCACAGTGAGTGCCTACTTTCACTCTCTTGACTGCCGCGAGGATGACTCGATCCGAGCAGGAAATAGACATGCCTGCATCGTGGTCGATCCCACACTATGCCTAGATAAGTGGTTCTCTGTAATGGAGAAAGCACACTTTTCTCTGCGTTCAGTCACAACCCCAGTTCTTTCATATGGGCGAGGACGACATCTCAATGCCGCACCGCCCATGCTCAGAATGAGCTAATACTGACAAAATGTCAATAAGGTTCAGTATGCAGATGCCCTGGCAGCCACAGCTAAGCCACTTTTTCTTTATTTTATTTATTTATTTTTTTATTTTTTTATTTTTTTTTGCAGCATCCACACACTTAGCGAAAGTACAGGGTGAGAGTGCAGTAAATACATTCAATTCATCAGAATTAAATAACAATGGGAGAAGAACTAGACATTCAAAATGCACGTAGCTTTTTTCTTTTTACACATATATGAATGAATACAGCCCGCCCCCTCAAGGGCGGATTGTACATGCTCAGCTCCCGAACAAACCACACATAAATCGCTTGAATCCCCGTTCTTTTATTTATTTATTTATTTTTTAAAAGTGAGAGCAGGAAGAAACGAGCGATCTAAAATGCAGTCAGCTCATATGCGGACAGCATCAATCTCCTCGGAGAAAAATAGCCGCAGCAGCGCGAGCTCTCACTCAGAGGGGGAAGAACCGCAGCGCTGGCTTCCGAGCCCCGAGAGAGAGCGCTAGATCTAAGGAGAAAGGCAGAGAAAGGGCGGACCCGTCTTTAACCCGTTCACAGATCTATGCTGCGATCCCCACGGCCGCAGTCGCTGCTCTGCCTCAGCAAAAGCGGGACCCGTGCCGCGGGGAAGCTCACGAAGACTCCCTCCTCGAAGAGAGCCCTCCGAGAGTGAACGTGCACAGCGAGAGCGCGGGCCGTCAACTCCCTCGAGAGCTGACGCAGCCCGCTTCGCCACGAGCTCTCATTCAAAGGGGGAAGTACCGCAGCGCGGGCTTCCGAACCCAGAAAGAGAGCGCTAGATCTAGGGAGAAAGGCAGAGAAAGGGCGGACCCGTCTCTAACCCGTTCGTAGATCTATTTGCGATTCCCACGGCCGCAGTCGCCGCTCTGCCTCGGCAAAAGCAGGACCTGAGCCGCGGGGATATTCACGAGGGCTCCCTCCTCGAAGAGAGTCCTCCGGGAGCGAAGCGCGTGCAGCGAGTGTGCGGGCAGTCAGCCCCCTCGGGAGCTGACGCAGCCTGCTTCGCCGCGAGCTCTCATTCAAAGGGGGAAGAACCGCCGCACGGGCTTCCGACCCAGAGAGAGAGCGCTAGATCTAGGGAGAAAGGCAGAGATAGGGCGGACCCGTCTCTAACCCGTCCGTAGATCTATATGCGATCCCCACGATCACGGCCGCCGCCCTGCCTCGGCAGAAGCGGAAGCTGAGCCGCGGGGAACGCAAACGCTGGCAGTCAGCTCCCTCGAGAACTGACTCCCATGCTTCGCTCCCAAACAGACAACAAATAGGCTGTGTGTATCGCCACCCGAAATAGCACAGGCAGAGAGGAACACACAGTCGAAATGCCGCTGCTTATATTCGTAAGAATGCTTTGTAGGACATTGTGACACTCTCAAATAAAAGCTGTGCGAACTAGCACAAAAAACAGAGTGACACACACACACAGAGCGCTTGCTGAAAGACAGAAGCTGCCGGCTGCATGCACTGCACGTGCTTTTAAGCTTCCTGGTCTCTACGTCACCCCGCCTGTGACGTCTCGCTTCTCCATTGGACTGTATGCACACGTGTTTCAGAGCGTGGTCACGCTGGAGGCGTTCCCCTAGCGTTTTGACGCAGCTCGAGTTCCTGAAGGGGAAGCTAAGATTTGCCTTCATCCAATCCCATCTCGAAAATGCATGGGTACTACATCTCACCCCAAACCTGCCACCAAACCCTCCACTTCCCTGGATATTGAGACCATATCTTACACTCCAGAGGTCATTCCAGTCCTAGAATCCACTCCAGTTTTCATACTCCTGAGACAACACAGACCTTAAGGTCAGTGGAGACCACGTCAATTAGAGGGTTATCGGCACAAGACCACAGGAACCTGACGAGTCCTCAGCAAAATCAGACTTTGCTGCAACATGGAACAAACTGCTGGTTCATCTGGCCAGAGGAGAACTGGCCCCAGCCTGGTTTCTCCCAAGATTTTCTTCTCCATTTCTGTCACAGATGGAGTTTTGGTTACTTGCTGTTGTCGCCTCTGGCTTGCTTAGTTGGGGAAACTTAATTTCCAGCGATATCATATACTAGGGGTCTTCAACTAAAACGGCTTGAGGTCCAATAATGAACCCTCCTCGCCAGCTGCAGTCCGAACAATTATATATAGAAACAATTGATGGTTTTTGCGAGACCAGTGTATCTGCAGGATATTTAAACTAAAATTTTAGACTTTGAAGACCTTTAAGACCTGCACAAAATAAATATATAATTAAATTAAAATGACTGTAAATGCATGATTTGCAGTTCAGATGCAGGTTTTATTTAATGATAAATTTCACATTTCAACCTTTAAAAGTCAAAAGTATTGATTCTTATAATAATTTAAATGATTATTATCAATCCAGTATCTTATTAATTAAATGACATATAAATATATTTTACTGCCTTAATTGTTTAAATTTTCTTTTAATGACTTCTTGTCAATCCACCAGTTCGCATTTACAACTCTGTGTGTTCGCTGCTTAAAAACATGGATTAATTTTCACGTCAGCAGACGTTCGGGCTGACTGAAAGATCATTCTCTTCCAGCAGGTGGCACTTTCGGAATAGCAGTACACAGCAGCTGACTCTGAAACGTGCAGTGCTCATATTTATTCAATGGATAGCCTTTTGAAGTTTCACCGTAATTCTTGTCTTTAGTCCCCACATTTAATATCACCTGAAATAATAATTAAGACTCTCTAAACCCTTATTAAACCCTTATTAACACTGCAATGAAAATTAAATGCTTTATTTCAAGCATGCCTTTCAAAAACAACCTAACACAAAATATGTTTCTTCTCATTTTTCCCCCACTATGTTCAGGCCACCAGAAAAATATTAGGGGAGTAAATTAATATCAGCATATGAAGTAGATTTGTCTCTCGTTGTCTCTGAGAAAATATTTGCCGTTAATGCAGCGTCAGATGCTGAAAACGCCGTCAGTTTTTACTTTAATTTTCTGGCGCGCTGCTCTCATCACTGCACACATGACTGCACCCAAACACTGCAAACACTGACCTTGATGTGCTTGATATAAATTTTATTTATTAGAAAACAGTGTTTGGTATTTTTTTATTTCATTATGTCAAAAGCCTTCATGGTCTGCATGGACGCATTTCGCAGTCTGGATTTGGACCAGAATCTGCCAGGTGACAACCCAGGTTTTATACTATTTGAACTGAACTGAGCTGGATGATGACATCACTGAATTCAATGATGAACTACCTTTAACTGAAAAATGAGTGTTTACTGTTGTCCTTTTGCATTATTGACACACTATTTCCTATTTAATACTGTAAAGCTGCTTTGACACAATTTGTATTGTTAAAAGTGCTATATAAATAAAGGTGACTTGACTTGACAATGCCCCCTATAACCTCTGTCAAAAGGAGGGGGAGAGAAAGAGTTCAGCATTAAGTAATGGCTCCAGTCCCCGAGCTCTGCTTAGAGATTACTTCTGTCTCTGAGATCAGCCCAGAAATGGCTCCAGCAACCAAACAAAGCCCAGTTAGAGCTTTATCACCCCATTTTAGCCCATAGGGGACTTTAGTATCACTATACAGACTAGTAAAAATCCCAGTCCTTGAATTCAGCCCAAAAATGACTCCACTGCCCGAGTTCAGTCCAGAAATAAATCTGGCCCCAGAGTTCATCCTTAATAGAGCTCCAGCTACGGATCACTGCCTGGTTAGGGCTCCAATCTCAGACTTCAATCCTAAGTCTATCCCAGCCTCTGACTACAGCCCAATGTCTGTTCCAGTCCAGTTCCAGCACAGTCACAAGTTCAATCCAGCCCTAGAATTCAGTAATGAGTCTGTTCAATACTCAGAATTCTGCATAGAGTCTATTCTGGCCCCAGAATCAGCCACAGAGGCCACTCATCCCTGTAAGAAAATTCTCCATTCACTTTCAATCCTTTGAGTCCATACGAGAATTCCCCCCAGACCAAGTATCTGCTTCAGACCAGAGCTGAGTGAGGGCTTCAGCCCCTGACCAGAGTCGAGTGATGGCTCCAGCCCCTGAATGCAGCCTAGAGATGACCCCGATGCCCATTTTCATCCCAGAGATCTGTACAGAGATCCCACTTCTACTGATTTCTCTCCCTGTTATGGCAGTGACCATAATGTTTGTTTGGGCAGCACCCTGCTCTCAAAAGGATATTGAAGCTGAAGCCATTCCCCAGTCTTCTGTCTGTCTAGATATTAGAAGGTTGTCCCCGAGTTTCCTGTCTGCCCTACTGTGGCTATGGAGGCCGATATTATTCCCTATTCTCAAAGTTCCCATGTAAAGGCCATGGAGGCCGATATTAATTCCTGCTCCCTGAGTACCTATGTGATGGCTATGGAATCCAAGCTGATCGCTTGTTCTCAGAGTTTTCCTGTAACGGCCACAGAAGCCTACCTGTTTTCCTGTTCATCAAGTGATCGCGAAATAGCCAAGTTTTCTGTCTGTCTATATGCAGCCAAGGAAATCGCTCCCAAGTCTCCTGTCTGTCAGAAGGTGACCAAGGAGGTCGTTCCTGAATCTTCTGTCTGAATACAACAAAGATCGGTTCTAAGTCTCAGCCGACACTCCAGATGCCCGTCTCTCAGCCGGCACTCCAGTCGATCTCAAACCTGCCGGCACTCCTTTCAGTCTCAAAGTGATGGTCATCTGCTCCACCGTTGGGGACTTCAATCCTGTCTGCACTGCTGTAGTGGTAGTCTGCTCCACCATGGGGAATGGTTCAGTGATGCCCGCTCCACTGTGGGGGATTCTGTGTGGTGTGAGATCAGGCCTTTGGCAAGCGAGGAGTACTGTCACAGATCACCAGCTCCTTTCACCATGCCTGTCACCCTGAGCACTACACTTCCCATGATCCCTTCTGTCTACCACCTGCACTCACTCCCCAATCACCTGCACCAGCTCATCAGGAGATATTTAAGCAGGTCACACACATCTCAGGGTCTTGTCTTGTTGATCTCTATGGAGATCATGGTCTCTATGGAGATTCCCTCACCTGGTTCATGTCCTGCAGCCGTTCCTGAACACCACAATCCACAAACCAGGATCCACCTGCAACAAACAAGAGAACTGTTAGCAGCAAGTTAGGTCCATTGATTTCAACTCTGTTTCTGATACTCACCTGTATGCAACATCACTTTGAAATGTGCAGCACAACTTCAGTGTGTCAGAAGTTGAAACCAGCATCAAGGGTTAGTTCACACAAAAATGAAAATTCATTGTGTTACTAATTACTCACTCGCATGTCTTTCCAAACCTGTAAGGCCTTTATTTATCTTTGGAACACAAATTAAGATATTTTGATGAAACCCAAAAACTTTCTGACTGTGCATAGACAGCAACACAACTGAAACATTCCCAGGCTCAGAAATGTAGTAAGAACATCGGGTAAAATAGTCTGTGACATCAGCGGTTCAACCATAATGTTATGAAACTACAAGAATACTTTTTGTTCCCAAAAGAAACCTTGCAATTTTACGCACACTGTACATAAAACGGTCTTTGGTAATATGTCTGAAGATTTCGACAGGGAGGATGACTTACAAGTTTTTGGGGGGAGAACTATCCCTTTAAACAGTCTTGTTTGTGCTGCCATAAAATAATGTTGCCAGTTCTTGTTAGCATTATAAACTGTAAAAGCATACTAAACAAATCACAAAACCCTGGTAGCTCTGTAATGTCACTAATGGAAACGTCATGAAAACAGTCTGTGAAGCAATGTGAACAATCTCCCTTGAAGAATCCCCAAAGCATAATGGCTAATATTATATAATTAATAGTAATACTGTACTGGGAGAATAGATAGATTAATTAAATTCCACTAATTAACACAAATCATGGCTATTAGTGTGGTTCATGAGTTGCTGCCTAAATCAAGCAAATCACCTTTTCGATTTGGTTAGGATGCTACCTTTAAGTGCACAGTAGCTGCCTTTTGTAGTCGGACAGTGATCAGTTCTCTAGGGAAACAGATCTTTTCTCATGCTTTCTCAATTAATTGACCAGAAAACGTCCTTAAGGAACATCTGTTGATGGGTCAGAGACACAGCAGTCATGTCCTCTGTTCTGCTTGCATTGACCACTTCCTCAGGAAGTGTGTGTATGCATAAATACAAGCTGGAAGCCTTCATGATTGTCTGGCTGCTGACAAGGAGTGTGTGCGGGGTGTGAGCGGTCAGATAATGTCACAGTATGACAGAAGTGAGAGTGTTAGAGACAGAGAGGAAATGAGAATAGGCCTCAGTCTTTACTCCAATGCTCAGAAGAGAACACACACACACACAAACAGCATGTGACTTGGTGACCATGTTCTTGTCACACTGAACATGACACTGTAACACAATGACGTTGCATAAATCACTTAAAACTATGTTATTGTCAATGTGTGTGTGTTTTGTGATTTTCACAAAACTATTTTCTTGGAGACTAGAAAGCTACACCAAAGAACCAAATGAGTCTATATAATTGATACATTTATGCACAATAAAGCACACATTAAAAAAAGTATAGTATATGTACGGTGCAGCAGCAATAAGCTTGATTACATTTTGGACAAGTCAATGTTTACTGTACAATTCCTTACCTACGTACATGATTGCAATCTTCATCCGTCAAAATTGTGTGTGTACAGTGTGTACACTGATGGAACTACTCACATCACACCTTTTCATTTCATAACAAATACTTTAAATTGTTTGTTGGATTCACCATACTCCAATATAAATAAATAAATAAATATTCAGACCCCTAACTCAGTACGTAGTTGGAGCACCTTTGACAACGATTCTGCTATTCTACTTTGGGCAGTAATTTTTTCAGTCAGCGATTGGATCACAGCACAATGCTACCACCACACTGCTTGAAACCAGCATACCTATAACTTGCTATAACTTGTGCTGGCAACACAACTCACACACACAAAAAAAATAAATAAATAAATAATTAAAAAATATATATCTTGATTGTTATGATTTTCAACATGATTCTAAATTATAGCAAATACAGCCTGAGGGAACCTTTATGCACAGTAAACCTTTCCTTTAAAACCTTAAACTTGAAATCAGCATTAGTCACGTGAGGGATAAAATGCTTCTTAAACCTAACTGCATTCTAGCATAGTAGTTTGTAGTACTATTCACAAGAGCAGTTGATGAGTCTTACCTGCACTTCACCATGAGCAACCACATTACCACCACTTTGAATAGTGGTTCACAATAAAACTAAACTAAATGCTTTTTACTACTAAACATAGTTAAGTATTTTAAAAAAGTTGTTGGTTAAATGTAAAGCAAAGCATGTGAACAAGCTGCATGTGGCACTTTTAGCCAATGGTGTGAGCTGCTGTAAGGAAACATGTAGTGCAGCAGCCAATCAAAGCAGCCCTTGACTAGGCTGGGAGGAGAAAGTGTCCAATGGGGTGCAGGCAGTGCCGGTACATTCCCCAGCTCTTAAGAGGTTAATGAGCAAAGCTGCTCGGCTTCCTGCCAGCACGTCCAGCAACTCAGAGACGTTCCCACAATGAGTGAAAGCTGTATCACGACGGGACTGAGTCTAATTATACACCCACAGAGAGAGGGAGAAATAGGAGGGGGTCACAAAGGGTGAGCGAGCCGAAGCGTGCGAGTCTCTGTGTGTGTGTGTGTGTGTGTGTGTGCATGAAACCAAAAGAGAGCAGAGCGAGCTTTAGAGAGAGAGAGAGAGAGAGAGGGGAGCGTGCGCTCGCAGTGGGTGAGAATACTGAAGATACAGCAAAAGAGTCACTAGGTGAAGACAAGATAAGGAAAAAGACATAATTTACAGCATCATGCTGGATATTTCCATCTGCTGCGCTACTGCTGCTTTCCCATGATCACTCAGTGTATTTCTCACCATAAAAAGACACCCAAAGAGGTAGGACACTTTTGAATGCGTGTGCTCATGTTGACAAGTGTGACAGATTAAGCGTTATTGAGTGTCTTCGAGACATACGGGAGTGTGTGAGGTATGTTGTGTGGGTGTTGTGTGGGTATTCAAACAATGACAAGACAATGTCTGAGTCAAAGTGTGTGCGAGTGTGTTTTTCAAAGTCACCAGCTTTATATAAAAAGCGCAAAGACAGGGTTACCACATTTAGAGGATAGCTCTGAAACGGCTGGAAACAAGCAAATCAAGGAAGCTGATGGGGCCTCAGCTGCTCTCAGACAGTTCTGTCTTGTTTTACAGTTCTGCACTGTCAAAGTGAAACACGCACTTGTTTTCTTACAAAGCTATTTCTAACTGCTCTGATCCTTTAAATGATCAGTTCCTGGTGTAACTTCATGTAGTAGGTATATTTTGGATTCATAATCCAGATCCGACCTTCGTCAGGAATTCCAGAAAAATGCACGGACAATCAGAATGCATCAGTGGCTATGTTGTTGTTGTTGTCATTATTCATTTTTCATTTCTTTACACTTGGTACATTTTTATATTGTTCAAGTGCATGGTATATAATGTGAATGCTGTTTTTGCTTATATATGATTTATTTATTTATTTATTATATTATTTTTTTTCATCAGAACTTCTAATCAGATGTTTTCTCAAGTATTTTTATATTGAGCTACGTTATATATTGTCTTCAAAATATGACATACCTTAGCTGTCAGTTTACTGTCAGTGATTCTCAGGCAGCTGCTGCCTCTTTAAGATGTCTATTTTTACAGTAGCATTCACACACGTGTGTGTGTGTGTGTGTGTGTGTGTGTGTGAGAGAGAGAGGTGGAGGCAAGGAGCAGGAGTGAGTCTGTGGGTGTGTGAATAGAGTAATTCTTCTGGTTTGTGCTTCTCTATTACAGACTAGGCTGTCAAGTGTCTGCTGGTTAGTTAATCGCTCATTCTGCAGATTAGTTCAGTCTCACTGACTCATGACTCACTCCTAAAAGACTAAATAATATTATTTTAATCAGTGAAAACAAGATTGCTTTTAATATTTGTTGGCAGAAACTTTATTTTTAGTTTAAGTCAAAATTGAATTAAATCTATGCTTAGAAAAAAAACGGGAGAGAGAAAAGAAAGATTTTTTTTTTTTTTTTTTTTGGATTTCACAGTATAACATTGGATAATATTATGACTATTTTTACCTAATAGTGCTAGAGCAAGGCATTTTAGTTTTAAGAGATAATAGTTTTAAATAGTTTGTTTTAGAATAATGACTGATTTATCCCTGATGCAGATCCTCCATCTTGTTTCATTACTTTTTATTCCATTCATTTCACACAATGATTAGTTCTTTCACTTATTTGTTTACTCATCCGTTCATTCATTGCACACACATTATTAAATCTCTACTTAAAACGCAATTTAATCACAAAATATGTTAAAACACTTTTTATGTATGAAAACAAAAAATACAGATGAAACTGTAAATAAAGAAACATTTGTTGGACTATCATGTCGTCACAGTGGACAGAAACAAATTTAAAACCTAAAAACCAGATTAAAGAACTAAGGAACTGCGTGAACTGTAATCATTTGTTTAACTGTGTGTGGTGTTCGTTATAGCAGTAAGGTCACAATGGCATCATGTTCCCATCAAACATATTAATTTAGGAATAATCAAGGTGTGTGTGTGTGTGTGTGTAAGAGAGAGAGAGAGCGAGAGAGATTTTAAGGCACGTGGTGACCTCAACGATGAAGATCTACAGAGATCAGGATTTCTGTAAGAGTGTCACTGATCTGATACAGCACATAAGAGCACTACCTCATAATCCTGTCTGACCTTATCTACCAGAGGTTTACATACTAAAACACTATTCAATAATCTCAGCTAGTTTTTTTGTTGATGCTGCCATTATAGAGTCTGTTGTCTTAATAGTTTTTGCAATTTCAGCAAAAACTCTTACATACTAATAAGCAAAATGCTCAGCATCACAATTATTAGAGCCTATTCAATACCTTTTGCAATAAAAGTTGTCAAATTATTGTCAATTGTTTCATGCAAAATAATTGTAAAACTTTTTCATATGCTCTCTTACAAATCTTCAAGCAATCAGATGCTTGTTGCACATCTTCAGCCATTCACACTCAGTCCTACTATCATCAGCTAATCAGATGCTGTATTACTCATCTCCAGCCAATACGCTGCTTTCTTACCTATGTATAGCAAATCAGATGCTTGTTACTCATCTTCAGCTGCTGACATGCTGTCTCACCAGACTCTGTTTTACCCATCCTCTGCCATTCAGATGACCTGTCCTGAGCCAATTTATTCGCATTTAAATCAAAATGTTAAACGGACACACACACTTGATTGTGTCCCATACATCTGCTTGTGATTACCCTGCTGTTTGTTTGCCTTAAAAATCATAGTAATCTCCGACAGTCTCTGATAAGTGGATGTTGTGAGTGCTGAGCACTGAAAGTGTGAGCTTAAAAGCTTGGTCAGCCATGCGTGTGACTCCACTCATGTGTGTAATCATTTCTCAGCACATACTATGTATCACACACTTTTGAAGCCATCAGCAGTAACCACCTATACGCATGCATAATCGCCTGCGTCCGAAACCGTTCCCTGTATCCCTTACATACAGTAGTGCACTATATACTAGGGGTGTAACGGTACACAGATGTCACGGTTCAGTACGTACCTCGGTTCGAGGGTCACCGTTTGATACGATTTCGCTACAACAGGAAAAAAACAACAAATCTACTATGCTTGCTATGCTAAGTGTTTTTTTTTTTTTTTCATTTATTTCGAACAGACAGTAGTACCAATTGCATTTTTTTTTTTCACCTAGATGTGAAAATACTAAATATTATATCAAATTATAATGTTGTATATATAATCTGCAGTACATATATACATACAAGGAATAAATACTTGAAATATATTTGATTTAGTTAACAGATAAACAGGGTAAAAAAAAACAGTACGACACGTAATGTAGCCTATATATGCTAAGTTTCAGTTCATTTTTATGACAGAAAGAAAACTCAAATGGCAGAAAGTGACATCCTATTTTTTTTTTCTTTAATTTACAAAAGACATTTTACAGTGATGCGTTATTAATAAGACAATAAATGACAGTGTTTCAAGTTGATTTTGCTGGTATAAGCAAACAGCTGAAGTAATCGCGCCAGCGCACACAAACACAAAACATAGATTTCAGGCTGAAGTACAAAGCCTATAATTTACATACTAAATACAGTTTAGCATTTGGATACTTCGCAAATACGGAAATATTATGGCATATTTGGATTTGTGCCGAATGAGAAAGGTAGGATTCACGAGCACAAAGCTCCATTTCGCAAACAGTTGAATACACAAGCCTTTAAAGTGACGTTACACTCTTTTGTCAGTGAGAGACGCGTTCAGAATCAGCACATGATCACTGTCTAGTGGGCTTTGTTTTCAAGTGCGCAACTCACGGCATTCGCTGTTCTTCTGCTGCCGGTTATCAAACAGAGTCGCATTACTGCGACGAATTGCCCGTATTCGTTGTAAGGCCTCATGCACCGAACCGACATGTCCGTGCCGTGACGGTTCGGTACGAATACGTGTGTCGTTACACCCCTACTATATACAGTGCTGTGGAGAAAAGAAACAAACAAAAAAAAAACTTTTTGGAGTGGCCTAGTCAAAGTCCTGACTGGAACCCAAGGTGGGTTAATGCTCAAAAACTCTCCAATGTTATCGAACTAAAGCAGTACTGCAAAAAAGAGTAGGCAAAAATTGCACCGAAACACTGATCTCCAGCTATTAGAAGCGTTCGGTTGTAGCTATTGCTGCTAAAGATGGCACAACCAGATTTTGATTCATTTATTTTTGTGCTTTAATAAATGAAACAACTGTACGTATTTTATACGTACTGCTCAGTATTAAATATACACAAGAAATCGGGATGGGACAAATACATTTTCACAGCACTGTAGGGTGTCAGCTATTTTGTAGTGTTGTCTGAATTCTGAGCTAACAGCTTTGTTCTCCACATTTGTACCCACAATGACCTCGGATTATGAGCGTATATCAGCTGTATGCTCGCCAAAGCACCCTTTCCCACAAACCGGTGAGGAGAAGACTGACAGTTTGGAGAAAAGAGAAGATGTTTGGAGCGTTCTTATTTCTGCATTTAACATTCATTTCATGCTGGTTCCAGTTTACCTTCTCATGAATCTTTGCTTGATTAAAAAACATTGAAATAAATAAATAAGACTTTTGTCTTAAAATGTCACTCCTCGACATCAAACTTTATTTAGCAGCAGTCCAAACTTGTGAAAGATGGCTTAGATGCTGCAGCCCTATTTATACCATCAGGGCTCACCCAGTGCTTTACACCCAGAACTCATCTAATCCCGCTTTGGCCTTTCAACAATCAGAGGATTAGCAATGCTATCTCTTTTGCTATCTCTTCTCCTCTCAATGGATCATTGATTGTTTCAGTGCAGTTGGCACTAAAGTCAGTTCATTTAATTCCTTACTTGTTCAAACATACTAGCAATACATCAAAATACTCTTTCTATGAAGCCCATGTTTATAATACATTAGAAGGGTATTCTTAAGGCATTATTATAATGAATGCATAATGCATTATATAAAAAAAAAAACACCTCATAATATGTTTTATCATCTCATGAATAACAACAACAATTATAATATAATAATATAATACTTACATATTTGTGGTTATAACCTTTAAGAGTCTGATTGTTTATAACACACAATGAACGGCGTATTAAGTCTTGAGTGGTTAGGTGTGGGGTGTTATTTGAGTGTTTCCTGTGAGGCTAATGTTAATTTTGATGTGAGCCAGTTAATACTTTCATAAGGTTACATTTGACATTTTGACCATTTCCATAAGTCTGTTGACTATAAGCAACTTTCCAATTGCATGTCAACTAACCCTCCTTACAGTCAAACTTACAAAGTTACTTACAATCAGTTTGTCAGTAGGGGAACCATCAAAATGAATTGTTAGCATATATTTAGCATATCACTACTAATAATTACTGTTTATGGATGTTTGAGAAACAATATATATATATATATATATTATATTATTATATTATAATACTATAATATATTATTATTATTACTTGTAGGTGGTCTTTTTCTGCTTTAAGTAAAGTAACATGGCAAAATATGAGACTTATAATCTGTTATAACTATGAGAAACATAATCCATGGTAATTTAAGTGGATGCAACATGTTCATTGTGTGTTATAAATCAGCATACTCTTCAAAGCTATAACCACAGACAAGTAAAGACAACTCGCCACATGACGACATCCCATGTCCCCTGTCTAAAAAACAAGCAATAATTACAATTAATCAAACGTTCAAAGTCAAATCAAATACAGTAATATTCTTAGTAGAGTGACCTTTGGCCAAATTTCAACAGTAAAACTTTAGACAGGAAAAAAAAAAATGTTCCCATAGTGCATCCTGCTGCCATTTCTTCCCCACACTCTTAAAAGTACAGGCTCCAAATGGGGTTTTTGTAGCAGTGCCATAGAAGAACCATTTATGGTTTCCTCAAAGAACTTTTCAGTGATCAGTTCTTAAAAGAACACTTTTTTTCTTAGTGTAAAAAACATTTTCATTATCTAAAGAAACTTTTGTTACAACAAAAAGGTTCCATGGATGTTACAAAGTTTTAATAACAATATACAATATTATATATATGTAAAATATAATTTCAATAACACGACTACCGAAAACATACTACATTCATTAACATTCCATTGGTTCCCCTTTTGGTGGCCAACACCAGTCTCTCAAATGGCTTTATGACGACAGATGTTAAAGCAACAGGTCGTTATATTTCTCACATATTTCTAAATTAGATACAGATAAAGTAGCACTTTAAAGATTACATTTATATAAATGCATTAGTGAGAGAGCGATTGCGTTTGTGAATTAATTCTGGCAGCGTCTCTCTACTAATAGTCACGCTGTGTGTTTTAGTTACTAAGAATGTTCAGTTTCTAAGCTATATTACTGAGAAATCATAAAACAGTGTTGACAATACATTTCCGCAATCTGCATGTGATGCACGAGCTTCTGTCTGTAGCCTGTGTGTGTGCGTTACAATGCAGCAGCACTGCGAGTCAGGATAAATGTTTCAATTCTGAAGTGCTTCTTGTTGGAAAGCACTCTTACCAAAATGTTTTTTCTGTTGGACTTGTGTATGTGTGTATGTTTTTTTTGTTTTTTTTTTTCCCTCTTTGTTAAAAGCTGTTAAATTATTAAGCAGTGTTTCATGTAGGTTTGTTTCCCCTTGTATCTTATGTGGTGACCACTGGGATGTGCTCAGGGCATATATTTTTCTTTCTTGGTTTTCTTCCCTGACGTGATGTATGTTGCAAAGGTAAAGTAAAAGTTTTTCGCAAGTTGCGTTCTAACAGGAAAGAGTGTCGTGACTTTATTTAAAATCAACATTTATTTTATAAAGAACACATTCTCACATAACACATACTCCATATTTTGAGCCATCGATATCAACCAATTCAGCACCACAGCCATGGACAGCACCCGGTAACGTCGCACGTAAGAAGGTATATCTTAACCAGCCTCCTAAGGTATAGTTCAGGAAACACACCTAGAAAAGGTACCTGTAGTTAAGATATACCTTCGTATCTTTGTAGCATGCTAAGAGACAACATTATAGGGAAACGCAGCCCAAATCACAAACTATCATCCCTGCTGAGGAAAAAAAATACAATAGAAACCATCACAGACATTCAAATAGTTTTCACTACAAATACCATTACTAACAATACAAACGGTCAACTTTTAACCATTAAAAATGGTTTTCTGTAGTGTGTTTTGTTCCATGATGATTTAGAGGTTTTAACAAGCCACCAATAGAAGACAACCAAATACCAGTAGAGACCAACAGGTGCCATTAACCAGTACAATTCCCATTATAACGAGTAAAACCATTACAAATTCAGTGATGGTTTATGTTGTTTATTTCAGCAGGGCTAAAATGGCTGTTGCCAGCAATCTGCCTCGGAACACAAACATTTTAGAAACACGCTGCATTTCTTTGCACACATTTTGGTTTTGTAAGTTATCCCAACCCAAATTTTCCTTCAGTTATATTCTTGTTTTTATTAACAAGAAGTAACAGATGAAAGAAGTAACGGTTTTCTTTTACATTTGCATGTCTTACTACCAGCCGTTATTATTCTACTCTGTTTATTTAAAGGCAGCTAATATGCATAATGGTTGACAACTTGCTCTGCACAGACTTTGAGATAGTCCTCACTTCAGAGCACAAGATCCAGGGGGCGAGGTTAGATCCAGATCCAACTCCTCCCACCTTGCATAAACCTAAACCTACCCATCTCCACCCCCTAGATGTGGATTCAACCCTGCCCCCTGGATCTTTTGTTCTGCAGTGAGGGGCTCATGCAGACTTTTAGACAGGTGGGTGATACATTGTCTGGGCCTGGCGCCTTCCCTCATGCACATCTTTTGGAGCATCTTTATAGGACTGCAGCTCCTCAGACTATAATATCAGGTAAAATATCTCAATGTTCAAAAATTGGCAAAAGATTGGCAAGTGTGCATTGTCTAATGTCCAGCAGTTTGTCCCTAGTTGACTAAAAACAGGACACAAAAACAATAAAATCTGAAACACTGTTGAGCTTTAAAAGAAGGCAGCCATCCATGGCACCATCCTGACCCTGCAATAGAAGTAGGTTGGCCAGATGGAAGCCGTTACTCAAAAAAACACCAAATCCATGAGACAAGAACTGATTAAACCAAATTGAGATCAGAAATCTTACGTTTGGCACAATCACAAGGCTAAATATCTATGATGAAGCATGGTGGTGCAAAGAATCATGGATAGTGCCAGATGCCAGACCATTTTGGCACAAAACCTGTGGGCCTCCATTAAAATTTCAACATGATAATGACTTCAAACAAAGATATGCAATATAATCAAACTAGAGCTCTTTTGCAAGGAAGAGTGGAAAAGGCCTATCGGATAAATCTGATCACCTCCTGTCTGAGGCCAGAAGACTACAAAACCTATAATTAATACTCCACAAATCTAAAAACATAAGAGATAGTTCAACCAAAATGAAAATTTGGTCATCATTTACTTAAAATGTATTTCACACTACAACACACACGCCTTATACTTATTCAGAGAAATAAGTATTCTTGGTGACAGCTATGTGTAGTGCAACATCTTACACAAACTCGGCTGTTAATGGACAAATAAATGCATGCAAGACAGTTCAATCTTTTCCCATCATGTTTTTACTTGATGTGTTCGTAACATTGCCTGATGCATTCTGGTTAAGGTTTGGAAGGTGAGAAATGCACCGGTAAAACTTAAGTGACACTTTTCTAACTTTGTGGTTGGACTATGCAAATAAATTCCACATAAGAAAAGAAGGGCGCCACTCTGATGGAACCAGCCAATCACAGCACGGAAATGGAGAAGCACCAAATTTCAATCTCCTCCTCATCGGAAAGGGATAAAGGTATTCCTTGTTCTGAGTCCTGTCAAGGAAAGGACTGTAACAGATCACCAAAGTTCTGAGTGCCTTTTACAGGGAAGACAACAACAGAAACAACCATTTCTGAGTCTCTGGCCTGCAAGGGTGAGACAGTAACAGAAACATCTCATTCAGAGTCTCTGGTACGTCCAGGAGACGCTAACAGATCAACTCCTTCTGAGTCTTTCATCCAGACAGACTAACAGATACCTGTACTGAGTCTGAGTCCCGTAAGGGAAGAGGCAACAACAGATACCAAGTCCGAGTCTCCAGATTTTGAGGCAGCAACAGATACGACCACGTTCTGAGCCTCCAGCCTGTGAGGGAAGAAGTACTCTAAGTTCAGAGTCTTCATCCAGCTAGACAACAACAGATGCAGCACGTCCTGAGTCTCCATCCTAGAGAGACAAAGCGGATTGACCAAGTTCTGAGTCTCTAGCCCAGAGAAGCTGAAGGCATTTGCAACAAGCTTAAGCTCCGGCAAGCAAACCACACATTAAGGTACTTTTGCTTGCATGTTCCAAGCTAAGGACCTTCAGCACCTACTCCAGGGCCACATCTGTGTGTTCTAGATTTTAGGACCCTTTGGTGCTCCAGGAGATCAGCATCCTATAGCGCTTCATGTTCAAGGCTGTCGAAATGGATTCCTGCTCCTTTCCCCACTGTACTGCCACCAGCGCAACCAGTGGAAGAAGTCGCCACCACCGGACTGCTCACTCAACCACAGCGAACGTAAATATCACTTCCAAACCTCTTCCAGAGACCTTGGCATTGTTGTATATTATCAGTATATGATTTTCTAATTTACACTTTATTACACTTTGTATATACTTTATTACTCTTTATCTTTTTATGTCAATCTTTTGTTAATAAAATGTATCTTATTACACTTGTGTCTTCCTTGTGTTGATAATACAGTAAGAGGTTCTACAAGTTAGAGATCCTGCCAATTTTCTTAATATGTAATGAACTCATAACCACACATTAACTGACACGTGATCCAAGAATCATAACGTCATCTGTGATGCGAGTACCCATCACTACACTATTTCGCCTCCCTAGGTTGGCGAAAGCAAAATTCACTACACAAATGTGCCTACTTATACTATGCCCTTAAAACATGTACTCTTTTGGTGAAGATGAAGTACATACTTTTGAGTGTGTAGTAGAAGGGTTGGCAAGCTTTGGGACATACTATCACGTCATACAACTGCCATTGGGACGTAGGGTGGGACAAGAATTGAACTAAGGAAGTGAACGGGGAGACAATAGGAACAAACACATTACAAAACAAGAGTAACATCATTAACATTACTAAACACAAGACAGGGAGATACAAGACTGGGATTGTGACAGGTTCTACCATACGAGCATTTACTTATGTTTGTATAAACACTGAAACATGCAATACTGACATACTGACAGCAACTAAAACTAATTATTTACATATGAACAGCTTTAAAGACATACGAATGTACAAATCCTTATTCATGAATATTAAAATTGTGGCATAAATATCTTGATTCTGTTTGTTGCATTGTTTTTTAATCATATTTATTAAATCCAGTAAATTATTACACTTAAATTATTTCACTATTTTTTATACAGTTCATGTAATACATATAACACTGTACATATACAGATTGTTATGATTAGGTTAGCTGCACATCATCTTGTTAATGCTATATTGTTAGTGACATTGTCATTGTTGGCATACATGTTTCTGTTCATTACGTTTTATATATTATTTTTATATTTTGTATAAAATGGTTATTTACTATTTTCAAACGGATGATTTGTTATTAAAATTTCTCAAAAATGTACAATAAACAGTTTTGGCTCACAGCTTTCACAAAAAGGATCAGAAAAAGAGGAAAAAGTAAAACAGATTTTGGTCACACTTTATTCTTGCTATTAACCAGTTTATTCTCGCTATTCCAGTTCTCGCTATTAACAAACCATTAACTACGGCTTTTGCCTCAACAAACTTCTAATGTGATGCTTATTAATAGTCAGTAAGGTAGTTGTTAAGTTCAGGTATTGGGTAGGATTTGGGATGTACAATATGGTCATGCAGAGTAGGTGCTTTATAAGTACTACTAAACAGCCAATATGTTAATAATAGGCATGCTAATAAGTAACTACTTAATAGTGAGAACTGTTCCCTATACAAAAGTGTTACCCAGATTTTAGATAAACAAATAAAAGAAGAATACGCAGGGCTGGTGATACAATTAAATCTCACAGCTCTATATTATTCCATGACCCTCCAAGGTTCCACAGTGTAAGTCGTGTCTATTATTTCCACTACTTGGTACATGATCCGGCTCCAGGCATCTTGAATCTTGTTCCTGCCTGAAAGCCGCTGACTCAGATAGACCAACTCGCCCACACCGACCTGGGTGCTTTCTCCTCAGAGTACTCCCTAGCTTTTTTTTTTCATGGGCGTATCTCAACCTCTCTTGATGAACAGATAACCAGTATTGTTTCCCCTCAGAGACTTCCTCACCACTCAACAATGCATCAGTGGGCAGATACGGCTGTACCCCAAAAAGGAGATAATAAGGGAAAAAACTTGTAGTAGCATGCAGATTCACATTATATGCGTTAACTAACTAACTCTGGCAAGTACTCAGGCCAACGTCGTTGTCGATCTGGCGGTAGCGCGCTTTACAGGCTGTGAAGTGTTCAGTTGTACTGTTTGCATTGGGCATTTCCTTGTGGCCTATAAGGGGTCATACGCAGGGTCTAAATTGGGCCCCGGCACATAGACTACAGGGCTCGACATTAACACTTCATTAACGCTACACAAGTAACCAGATTAAAACATCAATAACCAAAAATAACCAGGCAATCACTAAAACGCAAGTATTATTTGTATTATTTAGACCAGTGGTGTAGTGCAGGGTATACGCAGGTATAAGACATAGGCCTATACCCACTGCTTTATCAGTTGGCTTTGCGTATACCCACTTCTAAATCCCCTCTGATGCGCATTATTCAGTAGTTTCCTGCGGTAGCCAAAATCACAACAATCCACCACAGGAATAGCTAATTCAATCGCATGTGAATAAATGCAAATATTCCCTAAGAACACCCAGTAAAGACATAGTGATGCGGTCAGGACCGTGGCGCCGGCTTCCTTTGAAATTTTTTATTTTACCATAGTAAAAGTAAATTTCTGGCTGATGTAAATTTTTCATCTCAGTTTTCAGTATTCATTTAAAATTAGACAAAATTTTTTAATCTCCAAGAACTTTATTAATCCTTCGCAAACCAGCAGAAGACACTAACCAGGTTTATATTCCAGTCGCGCTGATGGGGAACGTTGTAACACTGCATTACAGTCTGCCCCACTATTATTAAACTATGCTATTCTATGACATTAGCCATGTAATTTTCACTATGTACTTTTATGGATTTTAATAAGAAATCACAAGAAACAGGTGAATAAAGACTGACTATCGGTGTTTAATGTTGAGAAATTATTATTTCAAGAAATGTAAAGCATTTTGGCTCGTTTATGTGTCTCATGTTCTATGAGAGCTGTGTTTGGAGGTAGTGTTTTTGTGAATGTCTGAATGTGTTTCATCTATTTGCGCACATTGTTTTGAACTATATTGTATAGCTGTGTTTTGCGATCAGGGCCATCCCACGCTTAATTGCGACGTGTTCATTGTGAAACTCAAAAATTAAATTATTTTTAATTTTTAAAAAAAACGGCATTATTTTATTTGAAAGAGTTCCTCATTTTATTTTATTGACAAAATATTTTAGTTTGTTGTGTAGATTTTTTTTTTTTTAATTCGATCAGATAACATTTTAAGCTGTCATATGGTCATGTTACAACGTGCCCCTCACATGTTACAGTGTACCCCACATACGGGGCATGTCGTCACATTTGATTTCCTTTCTTTTGAGGTAAATAACAAAAAACGTATACACTGTAATTATAAAACAAAGCACATTTGTACTAGACAAGTGTGAAATTAACGTGGATGAAAAATTATACTGTAAGCCCCACGTGGATTTACACAAAGTGAGAAATTTGAAAAGTGTTAGGTCGTGCCCCGCACTCCCCTACACCCTCCGCAAACTGATTACGCAAAATTCCCTGAGCATTAGCCAGGCCACCTGGGGACTGTTTTGTGACAGAGCTTAATAGGAGAGAGAGAGTATGAGATTGATTTCAAAGATCTTCCCCCTCCAGTTGTTTGCAGTTGTAAAACATCTGCAACACCTGAGCCCTGCTTCACCGTTCCCAGCAGATCGTCTTATTGGACTACGCCAGGGGAATCGTCCCATTGAGGATTATGTAGAGGACTTTTGTGGACTTTGTCATATGGTAGACTTCAGCGATACATTTCTAAAAGACATTTTCCGTTATGGTTTAAATAAGGATATATCACAGCTCATGCCACGCAATACCCCACACTGGACACTTGAAAAATATATCGACTTTGCACTCCATTTAAGTGGCTTTCCTTTTACTGAGGGACTGCGGATAAGGGACCCCGCAATCCTGCAGTAACCCCCATGCCACAGTCTGCTCACGTCACGTCTGCCAAGCCACAGCCTCCTCACATCATGTCTGCTCAACCCAAGCCTGCCAAGCCAGAGGCCGCTCACGCCACGCTTGTCAAGCCAGAGTCTGCAAACTTCACGTCGGCTAATTCAAAGTCTGCTCATGTCACGTCTGCTAATCCTGCTGATGCAGAGCTTGGGCCAAGGCTAAAAGGACTGAAAGGACTGATTGCTAGTGTGATGGACCCACCACTGATGTGGGTGCGGGCTGCAGGCATCCCAGTGACATCAGCGCCCTCAAGCCCAACCATTCTAGAGGTCCTGCCACCCTCTGCTGCTCTTCCTTTAATGGCGGTCACCATTTTGTGCGTGTGGGCTGCACACTAAACTCCAGAGGCCTCGTCTTTCCACAATTTTGCGCCAGCGCCTCCAGAGGTGACGGCTCCTGCTGCAGAACTTCCTGAGGAGGCGGCGTCCATTGCAGAACCCCCAGAAGTGGCAGCTTTTGCTGCAGAACCTCCAAAGGGGGTGGTACCCATCCATGAACTCACTGCCTCTCCTGTCACAGCCATGGAGGCCATTAATGTACTCACTACCCGGTCTGTCCATGTTCCTGCTTTGCCTGCACCGCCATGGATCCCTGCTACGCCATGGCTACAGGCACTTCTGGATCTGACATTGTGGACTTCTGCTCTATTGTCCCACTGTCTGCCTCTGTTCCATGGTTCCACTGTTTGCCACTGATCCAAGGCCCAGGACCACCATTGTTCCAAGGTCTGCCACTGCTCCATGATCCAGGCCTGCCATTGCTCCACGTTCCAGGTCCACCATGTCTCGACTGCCCAGGTCTGCC